>JAECMU010068995.1:0-11665 GCA_016106625.1 Dracogyra subfuscus
CTGGGCCACGCTGCCCGCTATTTTGTAGACTATAACGAAAACAAAAATTTGTTTTGTTTAACGACACTTTAGAACACATTGATTTATTAACCCGCTACATTTTTCCATTAGTAGCAAGGGATCTTTTATATGCACCATCTCACAGACAGGATAGCACATACCACGTCCTTTGATATACCAGTCGTGGTGCTCTGTCTGGAACGAGAAATAGTTCATTATGATAATGACGGTTGTGACGATGATGATGAGTTGATGATGATGATGCTGGCGGTGGTGGTGATGGTGATGATGGTGATGATGATGACGATGATGATGACGATGATGATGATAATGAGTTGATGATGATGCTGGTGGTGATGGTGGTGATGATGATGATGAGTTGATGATGGTGGTGGTGGTGGTGGTGGTGGTGGTGGTGGTGGTGGTGGTGGTGATGATGATGATGATGGTAAAAACTTTAGGTTTTCTAATTACCGATAAATGCATATCCCTTCTATCTTGGGCAGTAAAATGATAGAATGTTACCTCTTATATCGGCTGTCATGCTTTGGGGATCCGCATTCGTCAAACATTAAGTTTTATATTCCAGTTTTATTGTAAACTAGTAGAAATGCATTCATAACTTTATTTGCATGGGAAAAGCCTGGTGATTTCAGATTATTTTATAAGTGACTGTGCACTTTTTAAATACTCATACATTCTGCTATCCCTAAAACATTCTCTGTTTAAGCTAACCCTATTCATAAAACCAACACTTCACATGACATAGAAACAAAATTTAAAATTCCATGGGTTTCTTTCTTTCTTTTTTGTATTTACACACGATGTTTGCATAGATAACCAATTTATTTTTATCAAATGGCTAATCTTCAAATCTATTAAAGTTTAAATGTATTTGTTCTCGTTTCTTTACTTTTTTTCTTTCTTTTTTTTTCCTTTTTATTTCCTTTCTGATTTTCTTTTGCGTTTTTTTTTTTTTTTCTAAAATGAAAACAGCTGGTGAAACTAGTCATCATGGTGCTCTTATGTGGTCTGTCACGGAAGCGGCTAGAAGAGGAATATATTGGAGCTCGCGAGGTGGAAGATTAATCCGTATACACAAATACAAACAGAACAGCATGCGCTGCTGGAAATCTGCATCAGATGGTTCATCTGGGAGGAACCCGTGAAGACGCCGGGGCGATTTCCAGGGGGTTGGAGGACGTCTCGCGATGCACGCGCGCTTCCCTCGACTTCTCTCTTTGGCCGCGTGGACGTCACGCGGATCCCTTGCCGTACCATGTCTTTTCCCTGTCACCAGCCATCGGCCAACACGGCGTAAGAGCCGCAATCATATTCTGCTATTTACGAACCCTAATCTTCTTACCGCTGAAGTCATTCGCTGATGAGCCCAGCACAACAAAGGCCTTGCTGTCTCAAAAAGCCATAGGCTTCTTATTAGATATTGATTTGTCGAACCAATTAATTTTCTGTGACAATATGTTTGGCCTCACCTCTCCCTGATTAAGGTGGCTCCTCCTCTGAAGACCGGAGCAAGCAAGAAGTGATGTTAAAAAAAAAAAAAAAAAAACCTTGGCGTCCACTTGTACATGCTGTGACGGCAACGGCCGCGGCATTAGTTTAATGAGAAAACATCCCGGAGTGTTCGCTCTGGAGATGCCACACCGCAGGATCATATTGTTTTGCCGCGTTTGCTGCCCACAATAGAACATAGGCATCCTCGTCTTGAAGTCGAGATCCAGCACCTGAGACCGCTAAAACAACGTCTAAAAACCATCACGGTCCGCGCGCAGCTTTTCCAGTCTTTAATGAATTGGAATCGGCTTTGATAAACGTTTTGAAGCGTACACAAAATTAACTTAATGGATTAATAAATGAAGGTGTTTCTGTCAACGAAAATCACATTCATTTTGTCGTGTTTTCAGGGTAAACACGGCATCGCAAAGTCCTGGCGTCCTACTTAGGTTTATTAGAAGATAGAGAAGAAAAAAAACCGAGCTGGTTTCATACAAATGAAGTGGCTTTAGTCAACTGGTGATGGGAGGGATAATCTATATAATAATTAATTTCTCTGTATCCCTTCTAAAGCAGGTGTGGTAATACATTTATGAGATTTTCGTTTCAGAAAAAGTCAAATACACTTAGGAGATTTTGACTTCGTGAAAAGGCAAATCCAAAAATGTTGTTAAGACTTTTCGCCGATATGACTGAGTGCGCTTTCTATGGTTTGTAAACACTACAAGAGAGATTTTCAAATAGAACAAATTAAAAGTAAACAACTCTTAGGAAGTCGCTTCTGGGTAAATATGTTACTACAGAGAAAATTAAAAGATGAAAAATGTGGCATGAAGCTGATTATTAAATGACACAGTTTCTCATCAGTGGACAGTCTGCAACATCAAAACCTGTGTTAAGTAATCGCTTGAAGGGGTTTAAAGAAGTGGACCTTTAAAATAGGTCACTTCTTAAAGGGACAGTCCTGAGTTTACAGCCATTATAAAATGGTTCCGACCAATAGAGCCTGATTGATGACGTAGCATACAAATTAAATACATTATTTTCTTCTTTAAAATATCAGTGTCTGTATTTACAAGGTGTTTGTTGTTGTCCTAATGCTTGTAGTAGCCCAAACCGGATTTTTCCTCGTACGTACGAATTTTATATACAAACATTAGTAAACGCATTCGATATACAGACATTGGTATTTTAAACAAGAAAATGTATTTAGTATGAAATAGCAGTCGCCAACAAGGTAGTGTTATCGCAAACATCTTAAAATGGCTGCAAACTCAAGACAGTCCCTTTAATACATGTTCGTATGTACTATGCGCAATAAAATTAATTAAAGGCCAGCTAGACATTTGGTAAATCTTTGCTAGTGCCATGTTATCTGACTCATGATACACGTAAAAATCTAGCAGACATTGTTTGTTTATGTTGTTGTTGTTTTTGTTTGTTTTTTATTTGGGTTGTAGTTTTTTTGTGGGTTTTTTGTTGTGGTTTTTTTTTTTTTTTGGGGGGGGGGCGTGGTGATGGGTTTTTTCTCTATTTTTGAAAACTACCAAACTGTGCATTCTGAAAGGATTCGTTCAAACATTGGTTCGTAACAGTACCTGTCAGGAAGGGGACGCAGCCCAGTGGTAAAGCGCTCGCTTAGCGCGCTGTCGGGTTGGGATCGATCCCCGTCAGTGGGTCCATTAGGCTATTTCTCGTTCCAGCCAGTGCGCCACGACTAGTGTATCAAAAGTCGTGGTGTGTGCTATCCTGTATGTGGGATGGTGCCTATAAAACAAAAAAACAATGCTTGTCATTGTGTTGACTCTAAATTGTTGTTTAAATCATTCAGGTGAAAAACACGACACAACGTCGACACTTTACACCGGAAGAAGCTGCATGGGTTGGTGTTCTTTTTGTGTTTACCATATTTAAATAAATAGGCCGAAAATAATTACTGGCCTTTACTTCTTCATAGACGAATTGGAAGAATGCTAGTAAATGGCGTCTTAAGCCTTGGCAATTTGATCGTAATTTGTAAAGAAACGTTTTTCTTTATTCATATTGGATTTAGCGGGCAGCATAGTCCAGTGGTACAGTGCCCGCCTGATGCGCGGTCGGTCTAGAATCGATCCCCGTCAGTTAAGCACTGGGTTTTTTCTCGACATAACCATATGTCCGACGCCGATATAACCGTAATTATAATGTGTTGAGTGCGTCGTTAAACAAACAAAAAAAATCATATTGGAATTTTTTAAATGTTATTTGAGTTGATATTATGTTTTATTTCGTTTACCTTCATCGGGGTATGAATGTTTTGGGGTGTTGTTTTTTTCTTCTTCTTCTTCTTCATGCCCAGATGAACATAAAAAAAACCCCACCAGACAATAGTTATAATAAAACTGTTAACATACTAATACGAAAAAATTAAAGGTTATATTTTATTTTTAAATACTTTTTTTTTTGGGGGGGGGGGGGAGGGGGTTCTAAAACAATAACGTTCAATAAGACATATTACCAATATAAAAAGAAAAAAATTCTTTATTTAACGACGCACTCAGCACATTTTATTTACGGTTATATGGCATCTGGCATATGGTTAAGGACCACACAGATTTTGAGAGGAAACCTGCTGTCGCCACTTCATGGGCTACTCTTTCCAATTAACAGCAAGGGATCTTTTATTTGCGCTTCCCACAGACAGGATAGCACAAAACCATGGCATTTGTTGAACCAGTTATGGATCACTGATCGGCGCAAGTGGTTTACACCTACCCATTGAGCCTAGCGGAGCACTCACTCAGGGTTTTGAGTCGGTAACTGGATTAACAATCACATGCCTCGACTGGGATCCGAACCCAGTACCTACCAGCCTTTAGACCGATGGCTAACCACGACGCCACCGAGGCCGGTCTATTACCAATATAAAGTAAGGTCATCAGATACATTTCCCCACAACGTCAATTTTACATTCATCAAGAAATAAACAAGCTCACGTTGCAACGGTTGGATTAATGGGATGACGTTAAATTGTAATGAATTTAAGATATGTTTGACATCCAATAACCGATGATAAGATAAAAAAAAGAAATGTGCTCTAGTGGTGTCGTTAAATAAAACAAACTTCTTTTTTTAATAAAAAAATTTGTTTGTTTGTTTAACGACGCACTCAACACATTATAATTACGGTTATATCGGCGTCGGACATATGGTTATGTCGTGAAAAAAACAAAACAGTGGTTAGCTGACGGTGATCGATCCTAGACCGACTGCGCATCAGGCGGGCACTGTACCACTGGGCTATGCTACCCGCTTTTTCTATTTATCAAGTTACATGTCAATTCATTGGTTCCGTTGTTGACGCTAACGGATTACACATGTGTACATTGTATTTAAAGACCATATAGTGAAGGTATGTGTCTTCCTGGGGCCCAAGGGGCGAATGTAGTCCAGTGGTTAAGCGTTCGCCGTCGGTGGACCAATTTGGCTATTTCTCGTTCCAGCCAGTGGTCCGCAACTGGTGTAACAAAAACCGTGGTATGTATTCTCCTATTTGCGAGATCCCTTGCTGCTAATCGAAAAGAGTAGCCCATGAAGTGGCGATAGCGGGTTTCCTCTCTCAATATCTGAGTGGTCCTTAACCATATGTCTGACGCCATATAACCGTAAATAAAATGTGGTGAGTGCATCGTTAAATAAAACATCGTGACGTAGGTCAGTGGTACAGCGCTCGCTCGATGCGCGATCGGTCTAGGATCGATCTCCGTCGGTGGACCCATTGGGCTATTTCTCGTTCGAGCCAGTGGTCCACAACTGATGTAACAAAGACCGTGGTATGTACTATCATGTCTGTGGGATGGTGCATATAAAAGATCACATGCTGCTAATCGAAAAGAGTAGCCTATGAAGTGGTAACAACGGGTTTTCTATCTCAATATCTGTGTGGTCCTTAACCATATGTCTGACGTTATATAACCGTAAATAAAATGTATTGAGTGCGTCGTTAAATAAAATATTTCCTGCCTTCCATCTTTCTTCCCTCCTTATTCCTGGGGCCGAGTTTAAGCGACTAACGATTATACCGGTCCTAGGTTTAGACGTGTTTCGCATCCATTTCACGCCGAACATAGAGCATCTTAAAAGAAAGAAATTTTTAAGCTGACGGGGATCGATCCTAGACCGACCGCGCATCGGGCGGGCACTGTAGCACTGGGCTATGCTGCCCGCTAGAAAGAAAAGAAAGAAATGTTGTATTTAACGACGCACTCAACACATTTTATTTACGGTTATATGGCGTCAGACATACGGTTAAGGACCACACATATTTTGAGAGGAAACTTGCTGTGGCCACTTCATGGGCTACTCTTTCCGAGTAGCAGCAAGGGATATTTTATTTGCACTTCCCACACGCAGGATAGCACAAACCATGACCTTTGTTGAACCAGTTATGGATCACGGGTCGGTGAAAGTGGTTTACACCTACCCACTGAGCCTTGTGGAGCACTCATTCAGGGTTTGGGGTCGGTATCTGGATTAAAAATCCCATGCCTCGACTGGGATCCGAACCCAGTACCTACCAGCCTGTTGACTGATTGCCTATCCACGACGCCACCGAAGCCGGTAGAGCATTTTAAGGACAAAGGTAAATGGAATGTGATAACTTAAACAATATTAGTGGTACTATTAGTAGTAACAACAATTGTCATTTAATGTTCTCATGCAAAATTAGACTTGATATTTTGTGAAACTGGGCCCTCGCACTGGGCATTCTTGTCACTGCCAGTTCACCACGACTGGTATATCAAAGGCCGTGGTATGTGCTATCCTGTCTGTGGGATGGTGCATATAAAAGATCCCTTGCTGCTAATCGGAAAGAGTAGCCCATGATGTTTTCAACAGCGGGTTTCCTCTCTCAGTATCTGTGTGGTCCTTCACCATATGTCTGACGCCATATAACCGTAAATAAAATGTGTTGAGTGCGTCGTTAAATAAAATATTTCTTTCTTTCTTTCTTTGGATCTGGGCATCGTTTTACGAAGCGATCTTAGCTCAAAGATTGCCTTAAGTGTGTATCTACCTTATGCACTAAAGGCGATATTAGCGCTAAGATCGCTTATTAAAACGGGCCCCTGAAGTTCTATTGTGATAAAGGTGCAGTCATACACAAAAAACTCCATGTGCCTCCAACTTTAACAGACTATTTAACACTGCCATGTCTGTCGTTGATGAGATACATCACAGAATTTAATGTAAAAAAACCAACAGCTTGTGTGTTTATTTTATTTTATAAAAAAACAAAAACTATTACTGTCAACGGATGAAAATAGCAAAATGACTGAACATTTATTTGGGCCGACTATCTATATCGATTGTTGGTTGGTTGGTTTGTTTGTTTAACGACACACTCCACACATTAAAACTACGGTTATATCGGCGTCGGACATATGGTTATGTCGAGAAAAACCCCAGTGGTTAGCTGACGGGGATCGATCCTAGACCGACCGCGCATCAGGCGGGCACTGTACCACTGGGCTATGCTGCCCGCATCTATATCGAAGAACATGGTATCACATTAAGTACTTAAACGGCTGTTAGTAGTTAAATCAGAGTCGCTTTGTCCCACCATTGTTTTGCACGTGTGTATTTTGTAAAACTATGTTGTATTATTTATGTCATGTGTTCAGCTGATGAGTTGTAAAACTCGAGGAAAATAAACAACTTGAACTTGAATTGTCCTGGTAGCACTTATAGCACGTGCTACGGGCCCCGAGCATTAAGTGACATTCCCGAGTTTGCTCCATTGTAAAATGTTTTCGACTAATAAAATAGTTCTACGCTTAAACTTACCTATTAAATATATGTTTTTGTTTAGAATATCAGTGTCTGTATATTCAATGTGTTTCTTATCGTCTTAATATTTGCAAGAAGCCCAAACTGGATTTTGTCTTCTAATACAAAACGTACGGAAAAAAAACCCAACATATTTTAGGAAATAAAATGAAACTTACGCTAGTATAAACATTAGAACGATCAGAAACACGTTTAATATACAGCCAATGATATGTTATACAGGAAAATATACTTGATATGTGATTATAACTGTTAAAAAGTCTTTGTTAGTCGATAACATTTTGAATATTGCAGCAAACTCAGGAATGTCCCTTTTAGGGGGACCCGCGCTGATGTTGTTTTTTTTTTTTTGTTTGTTTTTTTTTTTAACGATGCACTCAACACATTACATTACGGTTATATCGGCGTCGGACATATGGTTATGTCGAGAAAAAAACCCAGGGGTTAGCTGACGGGGATCGATCCTAGACCGACCGCGCATCAGGCGGGCACTGTACCACTGGGCTATGCTGCCCGCTCCCCGCGCTGATATGTACATTTATTTTCTTCAGGTCATTATTTCCCCTCTCCCCTGGGAGGGGGGTGCGAAATATATATCCTGGGAAGGGGGACCCTTTGTTATTTGTGCGATACGCCCCGCGGATCCTTAAACCGCCTCTGGTCAAATATGTGTCCTATTTTTAGATCAAAATACGAATGTAAATAAAATTAGTTCTGTAAGGTTGTAAAGGTTATTTATTCTATCGGTTATTTTACAGTGACAAATTATTCGTTCTTATTAGTTTGGGTTATTACATCTTTTTACCGTTAAATTACCAGAACTTACAAAGTCGTTCGTAAGTTATCAGTCAATATTTTAAATCGTCATTAATTACACTAACTAAAATATGTATTTTGGAATGGGGCGCCTTTGTTTGGGTTTTTGAGTTTGTTTTGAGGGGAGGCCGGTACAGCTGGATGTTGGGGAGATGATTAATTCAGAATATATTTGCAGTTGTGTCTGTTTTAGGCAGTCATAGATTTATTTATAAATATATTATACATCAAAGCATTTTCATGCAATATTTTTTTAGGTTTTGATTTATTAATGTGTGATCGCGTGCGCGCATGTGTGCGTGTTTGCGTGCGTGGATGTGTGTAAGTGTGTTGGTCGTTTATTTATCACACCTTTTTTCACCTTGACATGAAATAACCTACTTTTAAAATATTATTGCCAAAAAAATTCGCTTTCTTTAATTTTCTAAAACCTAATTGTTCAGGTAAAAATGTCAACCGTCGTGCTGAATGGTGTTTTGTTTTGTTAGGGGTGGGGTGGGGGGGGGTGTTGTTGGGTTTTTTTGTTGTTGTTTTTCCCGGGGGAGGTGTTTGAGCTAAAATCTAATTCATAGCTTAAGAAAGCTTTGGGTTTGTCAAATACGTGTTTATGACACGGATGTGAACAGTTCCCTTATGACAATGGTCTGGTATGGTTTGAATCGTGCACGTCATGTTTTCAAGCTGCAATTTACATTCCATAAATGCATATACATAACAGGAAATGCCATTACCGTGATATTTTCTAATCAAATTACACAAAACAAAGAGAATTTATCCAATTTCAATATACCTGAATATATATGCAAATGTAATATAATTTTACAATACATTCTTTTAAAAGTGAAATTTGCAAATGAAATTGATTGCTTTTATCACGACTTGAAAGAAAACGAATTTCAATTGAACTTTCTATAGCCCGGACAAACATTTCCGTACTGAATAGCATGTATTTTATTTCAAATGAGAAAGAAAAGATTATAATATTTTTGTAAAGATTATTAATATTGCTGTTTTCTTTACTTGTTTAATATTTTTCTTCATGTTCATGTATATATACATGCAACAAGGCGCGACTAATGTGCGTTACAATAAAAATATGTTTGAAATCTGTTTGGAAGACCAAGTGCGTTTTATTACAATTTAAGTTAATTTAATCTTAGTTTGACAAACGCACAATAATACTTTATTCTTAAGTTATCGGGGTTTTAAAAATTAATTTTAAGCAAATTTATTTTACAATTCATTTAAAATGTTAATAATAAAATATAACAATAAGTAGCTGTTTGCATACAGAATTTAAAGGGACATTCCCGAGTTTGTTGCATTGTAAGATATTTCCTACTAATAAAATATTTTTACGATTAAACTTACATATTAAATATATTTTCTTGTTTAAAATAGCAATGTCTGTATATTTAATGTGTTTCTGGTCGTCTTAATATTTATAAGAAGCACAAACTGGATTTCGTCTTCAAATAATTTCGTACGTACGAAAAAATATATTTTAGGAATTAAAATGAAAATTAACTTAGTACATATATTAGAACGATCAGAAACACGTTTAATATACAGCCACTAATATTCTAAACAAGAAAATATATTTAAAATGTAAGTTTAATCGAAGAAATATTTTATTAGTCGATAACATCTTAAAATATTACAGCAAACTCAGGAATGTCCCTTTAACCCGTCTTTGATGTACATTGTAATCAGATATAACGATGTGAATGACAAAGACAGTTTAACAAAAAACAAACGCTATTTATTTTAGTCAAGTTCCGTTGTCAATTACATTAAAATAATATTAAAGGGACATACCCTAGTTTCAGCCTATGAACATTAACACTAAGTTTAGTAAATCTACCACAGCTAAAAGCTGATGGGGAATGGCAGGTGTGTGGCACAGATAGCCACAAGAGACAAGCACATGTCGCGGTTGGAGAGACAAGGACTGGGATGTGGATGTGGACAGCGAAAGAAGTCGAAAGATAGGAGTTGCCAGATCGGGAAGAAATGAGATGGAATTCAAAGGAGAGAAAAGAAAGGGGGAAGTGGGATAACAAATTTAAAACACGTTTATAAATCTATAAACCTGAAACATATTTGGATAAAGTTATAACTGAGTGAAACATGAGTCTGTGACTTTGAATTGGTGAAATACCCTCTAAAAATTGACTAAAACTTGACTCCATTACCGTTTCTTCTCAAACACACGTGTGGTGTTTTTTTTAAATATGAGAAATGCATTTTGTAATATTAAAACCAAAAACACTTTGAATGTACGATAATTGGTCATCTAAACCATAACATCTAAGCCATGTATGATTTCAGTCATCAAAAAACGGCTATAATTGTCAAAAATATATCTTAGTGTTTAAAAACTAGGGTGTGTCCCTTTAAAATAATAAATAAAAATATAATGGTATTTGTTTGATTAATGGATGGATTAGGGTGGAGTTTTTTGTTTGTGTGTGATGTGATGTTGTTAAAATTAATTCATTATTAGCTTTCGGTGGTTCATATTTAATTTGGGGGTTCATTGTAACTTTTTCAAAAATACACATCAAGTTTTGTTTTTCAAAATCATGTTTCATAATTTTATTAAAATATTCTTCTAATTGTGCTTATTAACTGATTTATCTATGGTCATATGATATCATTCCATTTCGAGGGTTGACTTTAGAAAAATAAAAATCATTAACGTCTCTTTATAGTGAAAACCTATCGTTTACGACCAAACGGTGTTCACCGACATAAAAAAATATCATAATATAAACGTACTTTGATGAAATAACAGAATTCCTATAATTATTTTTTCTTCTCACATAATAGTCTGAAAGTAATCGGGTTAAAAGCGTTAATCACTTTAATTAGAAAGTTGTTTTCATAACCTATGTTACGGACTCCGTCCCGTGATCATTTCACAGCTTGGTGATCACGGACCCCGCTGTTGATGTCGCCGAGCACGCCAATCTAACACCTGAACTGGTTTCCGATTTCACCTCGCTTGCAAATCTCGTAATCCTTGCGCGACCGTTACATTACGAGGGTGGGGACCACGGCTTATTGGTGTCTTTACGAGGGTGGAGACCACGGCTTATTGGTGTCTTTACGAGGGTGGAGACCACGGCTTATTGGTGTCTTCACAAGATGTAACTCAGTCAAAGGTTACCGGCTTCGGTGGCGTCGTGGTTTAAGCCATCGGACGTAAGGCTGGTAGGTACAGAGTTCGCATCCCTGTAACGGCTTCGGTATCGTCGTGGTTTAAGCCATTGGACCTAAGGCTGGTAGGTACCGAGTTTGCATCCCGATACCGGCTTCGGTGGCTTCGTGGTTTAAGCCATTGGACGTAAGGCTGGTAGATACTGGCAGAACAAAACAGAGTTTGCATCCCGGTACCGACTCCCACCCGGAACGAGTTTTAAGTACTTAAATGGGTAGGTGTATGACCACTACACCCTCTTCTCTCTCACTAGCCATTACCCCCCCCCCCCCCCCCCCCCCC
>JAECMU010068996.1:2123-14172 GCA_016106625.1 Dracogyra subfuscus
ACACACACACACACACACACACACACATACCTACACCTACACACACACAAATATATATATATAATTATTATTATTATTTCTCCAGATCAATGTGATAATGGCAAAGATGGGGAGCCTTGAATCATTAACTTACACAGTATTTGTAATATACTCATTTTCACATATATACACATATTATGTTGTTATTCGTGCCTGTGTAAGAAAGGAAAAAGAAAAAAGAAGGAAAAGAAGATTGAAGAAGAGGACGAAAGATGAAAATGCAGAAACATTAAATATTAAATGAATAAATTAATTAATTAATGAGTGGAATTTGATGTTTAAGCAGTTTTTTTTGTTTTGTTTTTTTTTGTTTGTTTTTTTGTTTGTTTTTAGGGGGTGGTTGTTTTAGGGTGTTTGGGGATGGTGGATTTGATGGAGTAGAGATACTGAGTACAGTTCGCAGACATATGTTTTACTGAATTTGTGTATCTTATCTGGCATTTTCATGGTGTAAATATAATATTTAATATTAATTGTTAACCAGTTTACAGTTTTAACAAAATCAGTATCTATCATCCCAAAAATAACTACATTTTATTAAGCGAAATGTGAACTCCTGTTTTGTCAAATATACATTAAAGTGGTATCTTTTGAAGTGTAATTTATTGCTCAACAGTTTGAATATAACATTGCTTACCGTGTTTTTATTTACCAACAGTTTTAATTTAAATGGCAGAACTAGTCTTGTAATGGTAATAACATTTAATGTTTTTAAAACTGATTTTAGTGAATTCATTAGTGATGGATAGAATACAAATTCATCAAGTAAGTCGTTAATAAAAATAATTCCTTTGTTAATAAAACTCCTATATAAAAATTATTTATTATTTTTAATATCTTCGTATTGTATCAACTATTACGTCCCTGTATATCATCTTTGATTTGTAACGTTTGGTTTTGTTGAACTAGTACCCAGATATATACGGCACCTCTCCAAAACATATTTGTTATATATTCGTTTTTCATTACAATGAGCTAATCTTTATGTATAATAGTGTTTTAACCAGTAGTGGATTCAAATAGTGTAATCCATTTTGTGGTTTGCCGAAAACGTCTTTGTATTCATGTAGATTTTTGAGACGAAACGTTTAGGCCACCATATTTATAATCTTGTTTTAATATAGTTCGTTTGACTTGTTCTTATTTATTTTGGCAAATACATTTGAAATTGATTTAAGGGTTTCTAGCATATGTGTTGGTGGATTTGGTAGTGTTAATAGTAATAGATCAAATTTGGCATTATTAAAGTCCAAGGACAGACAGTTTTCTAATTGACCAAGTGCAGATTTCTATAGTCTTTGAATTATAATTATATTCTATTATACAATCTAAATTAACTGTAAAGTTTATATTAAGTACATTTGTAGATTAATATTTTCAGCACCCAATTCTAGTTTCCATCGTTTGTGATTATAGACTTCTTTGGAATATCTTTTGCAATCCAAGTGGTTTTCGACTTGGAGTAATCAATTCTTATACCATAAATATCTGTGTAATAGTCAAGTAAAGCCACATTATTATTCAGAGACCGGGATGGTGCATCTAAAACAAAACGTAGTATTATCAGCGTATCAGGTCTTTTTCGGCATCAGTAGTAATGCCCTTTATACTTTTGTTGTTTCTAACCAAATAGCAAGGATATCGGGGTATATTATATAAATATATGGAGAAAGTGGATCTCCTTGCCTGCATCCTCTTTCGAGCTAAAATGTTTCTGATATATCATCATACTTAATTATACTAGACATAGAATTATTATAATATTTTTACCCATCTTTTTATTGATGATCCAAAGTTAAATATTTCTCATGTTTTTTTTTTTTTTCTATAAAGGACCAGAAAGAAATGTTTTATTTAATGACGCACTCACCACGTTATTTACGGTTATATGGTGTCAGACATATGGTTGAGGACCACACAGATTTTGAGAGAGGAAACCCGATGTCGCCATTTCATGGGCTGCTCTTTCCAATTAGCAGCAAGGGATCCTTTATTTGCGCATCCTACAGGCAGGATAGCACAGACCATGACCTTTGTTGAACTGGTCGGTGCAAGTGTTTACACCTACCCATAGAGCCTTGCGGAGCACTCACTCAGGGTTTGGAGTCGGTATCTGGAATAAAACATCCTATGCCTCGACTGGGATCCGAACCCAGTACCTACCAACCTGTTGACCGATGGCCTAACTACGACGCCACCCGGGCCGGTATATAAAGGACCAAGATAGAGAGACAAATGCCTTTCAAAATCTACTAGTATCAAGAGACCAGGCATGTAATGAGTTTCGGTATAATGCACAATGTCATGTACGTTTTCTCCAGTATATCGACCCTTAATGAAACCCTTTTGAGCATCATTTAATATTCTACCAAGAACCGTCTCAATTCTGTTAGCTATACAACACGCAGCTATAATATAAATGTCATGAGCAATTTAAATGAGTTATAGGTCTTATATTTTAATTTGTTTAGGCTTGTTTGGCTGTGTAATGCATGTTATTATTCCTAACATTTGAACCAATACATTTCTTCAATGGCATGATTAATTAATTGATCTAATTATGAAATATCCTAAATCAGACCCCCAAAAGGTTGAAATTTTCAGAGGTGAATCCATCCGAGCCAGGACGTTTATCGTTGTTTATATTTAAATAAAAGTCAGAACTTCCGAATAAGTAATTTGTCCTTCTAATGATTCTGTTTCATCATTGGTTAATTTATTAAAAATATAATCAGATATTTTGTTTGTTATATCATGAACTGAATTGTCAGTTGATGCTAAGTATAGCTTTTGATAAAAAAAAAAAACATTTTATTTCTTTTAAAATTTGTTTTGGGTCACTGACTATTGTTCCAGTATTTAATTCAATTTGTGATACTAATTTGTTGTAATACTAGTAGTTGCTAAATTCCATATTGCAAAAATAATATGTTGCTTTTCACCTTCTTGGTCCATTTTATTCTGGCCTGAACACATTGACCTTTCAGTTATTCTCTCCTGAAATGTATCAATTCCAGTCTTCTTTGGTGGCGTCGTGGTTAGGGCATCGGTCTACAGGCTGGTAGGTACTGGGTTTGGATCCCAGACCAGGCATGGGATTTTTAATCCAGATACCGACTCCAAACCCTGAGTGAGTGCTCTGTAAGGCTCAATGGGTAGACGTAAACCACATGTACCGACCAGTGATCCATAACTGGTTCAACAACGGTCATGGTTTGTGCTATCCTGCCTATGGGAAGCGCAAAAACATGACTATATTTTTGACGTCCAATAGCCGATGATAAAATAAAAAATCAATGTGCTCTAGTGGCGTCGTTAAATAAAACAAACTTTACTCTTTTGCCACCCCACTTGCCTTGCTTGTGAAAGAATTGAAAAGAAAACATTTAAATCCCGACTGACTTTTTATACATGATTCTAGTTCATGAGTAAAGTATGTGGCTAGCAAGCAATATATCTTGATTGCAGACATTTTAGATAGTTGAAGAAATATTCCCACTTCTCCGGATCTCCTGGTCACTGGTTTAATATCATTATTTAAAAACGTGTCATTTTGACTCTTTTGGCTGGCTTTGTTTGTAAAGATGTGTAATTAACACATTCAATAATACTATGTGCGTCAGTAGAAATACCACACACGCACGCTGAATCCACACACACACACGCACACACACACATACATACACACACACATTCGTTCATTTATGGTTGTATAAAATGTGTTGTGCAAAAGCCCCATAAGGAAAATTTAAAAATATTAACCCCCTTTATAGCGATTCTGGCATGTTTTCGGCTTATTACCTGAGACATTTAAAGTCCCGAACTAAAATCTGGCATCACACTAGTACATTCAGTTATTATATATGTACATATATGCACACACAAACATATGTATGCATTAAATTGTTATCGCACGTACGGGTATATTACTGAAGCGCACGGTTTAATGAAATTAATTTTCTGAAGTACTTTTATATTACAACGGAATATCTTTGTGGAATAAATACAGGGATTTCAATTTGCCTTCTAAATACATTGCCCAATGTTACATAAACAGTGTGGAGCTTAGATATGAACTATAAAACGTCCTGTAAAATATTTACCTTCTAAATATTGTTTCACAATGTGATACGCCGTCATGACGTACCGTTCACCAACTCGGAATCCAGTCCCAGTTGTACCTGGATTGATGCCGATCCATATAATGCCAACTGATTTACCAAATTCAGCCACTGTCTGTATGTACTCCATACTCTGAGTATTATCAATGGCCTTCTTCAGTTCGCCCCCTGACTTGGTGGCGAATCCTTTAAACTCTGCAAAGCAAAAAGCCAGCAAATTCCATATAAATACAAGACTTCCGTGAATCGTATATTCCCCGCTTACCAAAAACTGATTAGGTGTTAGTCATAGTTACATCCACACGTTTTCATTTGATTGTTAAAAGTATTTCGCCCCAAAAGGATTTTGAATTTCAAATGAGTCTACTCTTCAGTAATACACCAAACCAATAACAAACTTTTAAAGTGGAACAGAAGCCATGGTAATTACGAATCTGCCAATTAGGATTTTAAGACCATATTTCTGCGCAAGACTGTTTCTAAAGTAGGTTAGGATAGAGTTGTTTCCCCTAAACAAGAGAGCTGATATATGATATATGGTTCCAATCCAGTTTGTTGGAGAACTGCCACTTTAGCATGCGCCTAAAAGCGTTCGACAGCTTCCGTAAACAAAGTACATACGGATGTGCTTAGAATAATATTTCAAACAAGGAACTGTAAACTTGTATTTTAAATTAATTTTGAAAAAGGCAAACAAACAAACAACATTTGTATCATATTCTTGTTCTTGTTTTAAAGGAATTATACAGGCAGGGGAGAAGCCAGTGATCATTGGGGGTGGGGGCTGACTGACGCCATGTTTCCACTAAATGTTTTTTTAAACTAAATGCCCTGAGATATAAGTTTCTGCATTCTACAAGCATGTATAATGTATGTATACACTGGATATATAAACTCAACAGCCTTGTACCAAAATGTATCAAATGTAATAAATGCGTGTAGTGAACAACCCTATAAATAAAATAATTCGTTACAAATATGAATAATAGAAAAACATCTATCATTTCGTAACTTTCGTTTTTAAATTTACGTGGGTTTTTTTTTTCAATTTTACTATGCTTGACTTTGTATTTAAAAGTTTAACAAAATTGATTTGCCTCCCATAATAGCGCGTGTTTGTGAACTGTAGGTGATAGCTTCCCTGCAACCCTTTAAAAATATGTTGCCCTGAAATGCAATTCCTTGCATTCTGAACACAAGTACGTGTATGCACGCTGAATATCTTAACATCAGAGTAATGCTGCACGTTGCTGGATCAAATGAAGTGATTACTCACGTCGAACAACTGTACGATCCAATCAAATATTTCGTTACAGTTACAATCACAAATATCATGGATGATCACAAAAACTTACAGCAATGTATTATTTTCAAGTTACCATGTTGGCTGTTACATGTGTGTGTGTGTGTGTGTGTGTGTGTGTGTGTGTGTGTGTGTGTGTGTGGTGATGATGATGATGATGATGATGATGCATTTTACTTGTAGAATGCAGGAACTTAAATATAAGGTGACAAATTTTGTTGAACCAGAAAACATAACATTATGATTTACAAACGCAAAGGTTTTTTATTAATTTGAATTAAAAAGTGTAATTTTATAAGGCATAAAATGACATCTATTAGTCTGATTCTCATGACCTTGGCGTTGTCCCGGGTTAAACAAACTCCACAATACTTACCTGATGTGGGTTGTGTAGATGTTTTCGATTTGGCAGAAATATACTGAACTTTAGACCCTTTACCAAGCTGAATAATCCCTGGTCCTCCATGGCCTTTAGATGTCAGATTAAGTCCGCTGGACGTTTGTTCTACTTGGGCTGAAACAGTTATTGGGCGATTCATGAAAAAACACTCACTCCCGCTTCTCCAAGATAAATAATAGGAACATGTATGCAACTCTTAACTGGTATTTCGTAAAAATTAATACATTTTCAGTTAATATAATTATTATTTTAGGTCCAGTTTACAGATGCAAAACATCAATTATTTTAACTTTTGTCATTGACAAACTACTTAACACCTACTGGGTGTACTCGACACTGTTTCTTTCACAGCCCATAGTGATTTAATTTTTTGTAGGATAAAATGCACGTCAACTTGGGTTATTTCCTCTTTAAGTCCACCGGCTGCAGTCCTATGGACTATTCAACGTGAGAGTGGATCTCCTAGAAAGTCACGTTCAGGACTTCAAAAAAGAAAATTTCAAAATGCTGGGGGAACAAATAACTCTCGGGGATGGTGCCTAGGTCATCTGACTAACGGCTGGTAGGTACTGAGTTCGCTCTCCGATACCGGCTCCCACCCAGAGCGGGTTTAACGACTAAAGGAGTAGGTGTAAGGCCACAACACCGACTTCTCTCTCACTAACCACTAACAATTAACTATTAACCCTATGTCCTGTACAGATAGCCCAGATAGGTGCGATATGTGCCTAGGACAGTGCGCATGCACCTTATTTGAATATAAGAACGAACATAAGAATAAACAATAACAAAAACTTAGGAGAACCATCGTATTCTATTTCATCCAGGAAAATAGACTGGTACAGCATTGTTTTTACATTTTGTTGTGTATCATGCAGCACTTTAAACGGAAACTAGACGTAGAACGTCACACTTGTAGAATCCATAGACATGTCTGTTCTGTATTGCATACGTTTTCCGCTATTCAGCTTCAAAATGTGGGTCATTTTAATTTTTGTTTTTAATTAATAAATAGTGATGTGTGAAAACCATATATCACAAATTGCAAATATTGAAAATTGAATGAAAATATTGTTTCATACATTGAGAGTTGACATAACATTTTATTTTTAAAAAAACACTTTGAAATGGTATATTTATTATTTTTATATTTCGTAATTTCAGCAATATATTTTGCTTTCTGTTAATATCAATCGGTTATCCTATCGAAAACAGGTAATGCCATGATATATTTGTTCTGTTGGAACTTTTCCAAAACAATTACTCGACCATGGACAAAATTAATAAAAATTTCATTTATAAAGATAAATATGATTTTTTATATTTTCACTGTAACTAAAATACAGTGTAAATATATTTTAAAGCATTGCAATACATTATTATCGCAATATTTTATATATTACACTATTACAGTATAATTACTATTACATTACATTGCTTTACGTTACATTACATTGCATTACATTATATAACATGTTGTATTATTTTAGTGTTTGTAAATATTTCATTTAATTTTAACTTATTTCAGTGCTTATATACAATAAAGGTATCCTGGGGATACACTTCAGCAATCTGGGCTGTCGGTCCAGGACAGTGTTTGTTTGTTTGGTCATTTAACGACGCACTCAACACATTATAATTACGGTTATATCGGCGTCGGACAGATGGTTATGTCGAGAAAAACCCCAGTGGTTAGCTGACGGGGATCGATCCTATACCGACCGTCCAGGACAGTGGGCTAGTTGTTAGTTGTTATTGAAAGAGAATAGGGTGTAGTGGTCTCACACCTACGCGTTGAGTTGTTAAAACTCGCTCTAGGGCGGGGGCCGCTACCGGGCGGCGAACCTAGTACCTACCAGCCTTATGTCCGATTTCTTAACAACGATACCACCGAGACGGGTTTTGCAAATAAGAACAGACCCCTCAAAAACCACACAATAACACAGTAAACAAAAAACAAATACAAAACAACCAAACAACTAAACCCTCTTGTCATTGGGTAGTCTATCTCTTGACTGTTCTAGAAGACGTTTGTTAAAAACAAAAGAGTCGTCAAACAATTGTATCGGACTTCGGCCCTGCCTCGGATCAACACAAACCATCTTGGACCAATATTTAATAACATAATTGCATTGCATTTACATTGACATAATGTTATCATAAATATAAACATGAATGAACAAGGCTTTCAAGACAAATTATACTGAAGCCAGTATTTAACACTTTACACGAATATTTATGATTTGTTTATAATTCATATTTAAAAATGTTGCGTGTGTATTTCGCTAGTTTAATTAATCCCACACATAGCATTTATATAATTAACTGCAGAATATCAAAACTGTAATGAAGGAAGGAAAGTTTTATTTAAGGATGCACTCAACACATTTTATTTACAGTTATACAGTGGATAAGGACCACACATATATTGAGAGAGGAAACTCGCTGTCGCCACTTCATGGACTACTCTTTTCGATTAGCAGCAATGGATCTTTTATATGCACCATCCCACAAGAGAGGATAGCACATACCATGGTCTTTGATATACCAGTCGTGGTGCACTGGCTGGAACGACAAAACGCTCAATGGGCACACCAACGGGGATCAATGACTGTCATTCAATGTCACAGTGGATTCTGGGCTAAAATAATGAAGAGAAAACCCTATTTCTCATATTTAACTAACCAGCGGTGAGTGCATTGCTGAAGGTGTAATTTTTATAAGCATTAATAAACAAATAAGGTTGGCCATTATTCAACTTTGATACAGTCACTTTAATCATTAAAATGCATTCCTAATTTAATTAATGATATCTAATTGGACACGTAACAAGACATAAAATTGATGAATTACATGTTATTTGTGACTGCGACCTTTGAGGAAATTTGTGGTCTCCCTCATAGGTAACTGACGAATCTGCACCCAATTGTATAATACCACCGTCCTCCGCAGTCGCAGTAATGGTATCTGTAATACAAAGATAGCAGTTACAGAAAGATCACGACAATTAACATTTATAAACAAAATCACAAACTACATGTATCTACTTAAAGTCATGGCAAACGGCTTACACAAATTATTTAATAATAATAATAACAACAACAACAACAGCAATAATAATAATTATTATTATTATAATTATAATCTTTTGGTCAGTTTGTTCATTGTTCCACTTTAAAATAAAATAAAATAATTTCTTTTTTTAATATTAATAATACGACAACAACCAACTATGTATGCAGCTTGATGCGTTCTGTCATTGAATCCTGATTGAGAGAACGAAGTAAACTAATTATCCTGTAATCACTATATATATTTTCTCAAAATATAATGAATAAAACATTTCTCTATATTCGTTGACTGACCAAACATATAGGTTTTTTGTGACGGCGCTACTTTTACATCAGTTAAGATCAATAAAGGAATGTTATATTCAGTTATATATTCTTTTAATTGGTTTAACCAGTCGATCGCAAGAATTCTTTAATAGACGTTCATGTTGTTGTCGTAATTATTGTTGTTGATTTTTATTTATTTATTTATTATTATTGTTATTGTTGTTGTTGTTGTTGTTGTTGTTATTATTGTTGTTGTTGTTGTTGTTGTTTTTGTTGTTGTTGTTGTTGTTATTATTATTATTAATCACCAGTTGAATTTGACAAATATGTTTCATCAGTAATCGCTAAAAGACACTTTCGAATAAATGAGGGTTGTGGTGGGGCTGGGGGGGGGGGGTATACAAAGCGTGACTGACTTGCGTTTTGAAGTTCTACGTCTTCTACTGCAACGGCATCCTCGTCTTCCGCGTTCAGATCATCGTCAATAAATGGAATTGTCTGCTGAATGTCCGACGAATAAATGTAAAAATAAAAATAAAAAATAAATATTCCAGCAACTGTTTCAATAACACAGGCACTGAATGTACTGCTGTTAGGTGTTACTTTACACTACAGAGTACCCTGTTTATTTAACAAATCTAGAATACGCTGTCAGTGTGTACGTGTTATAGGGTGTATACCTCCGAATCATATCCTATAACGTATGGGGTCAATTCAGCTAGGCGCAGCGATTCAACGAGCATACTAGTATACATCATGCATATAAATATTATCACTATGATACATCATGCATATAAATATATTATCGCCCATAAGAGATATATCTGGAAGCCTCTTTGAAAGATGACTATTCTATAGGATGACAGCCACCCCCGGGATCTCTTCATGGGAGGCTGCTCTCCTGTAGACAAGGTACTAGATAGAGATTCAACCACTATTTCGACAAATGCCCATTCGACTCTGCCCTGATCATGTATTATGGTTCTGTCGTTCACACTGGATACCCTGTTATCCTCCAGGAATGTTTGCAGGGAGGTCAACATGCAACTACATGTATCTAAATGCACTTTAAAATCAGTGGAACAACTGTTTTTCGTCGTAACTTATCATTTATAGCCCACGTATAAAATACACTACGTCTGCAACATCATTTATAGCACATATAGAATAAACTACGTCTCTGACATCATGTAGATCGGTCTCGGTGGCGTCGTGTTTAGGCCATCGGTCAACAGGCTGGATGGTACTGGGTTCGGATTTTTAATCCAGATACCGACTCCAAACACTGAGTGAGTGCTCCGCTAGGTTCAATGGGTAGGTGTAAACCACTTGCACCGACCAGTGATCCATAACTGGTTCAACAAAGGCCATGGTTTGTGCTATCCTGCATGTGGGAAGCGCAAATACAATATCCCTTGCTTCCAATCGGAAAGAGTAGCCCATGAAGTGGCGACAGTGGGTTTCCTCTCAAAATATGTGTGGTCCTTAACCATATGTCTCACGCCATATAACCGTAAATAAAATGTGTTGAGTGCGTCGTTAAATAAAACATTTCTTTCTTTCTTTCTGACATCATTTATAGCACACCTATAGAATAAACTACGTCTGTGGTTTATCACTTATAGCACATATATAGAATAAACTACGTTTGTGGCTTATCACTGATAGCACACATGTAGAATAAACTACGTCTGTAACTTATCACTTATAGCGCACATGTATAATGAACTACGTCTGTGACTTATCACTTATAGCACACATATAGAATAAACTACGTCTGTGGCTTATCAATTATAGCACACATGTAGAATAATCTACGTCTGTGACTTATCACTTATAGCACACATATAGAATAAACTACGTCTGTGACTTACTACTTATAGCACACATGTAGAATAAACTACGTCTGTGACTTATCACTTATAGCACAAATGTAGAATAAACTACGTCTGTGACTTACTACTTACAGCACACATGTAGAATAAACTACGTCTGTGACTTATCACTTATAGCACACATGTAGAATAAACTACGTCTGTGACTTACCACTTATAGCACAAATGTAGAATAAACTACGTCTGTGACTTATCACTTATATCACACATATAGAATAAACTACGTCTGTGACTTATAACTTATAGCGCACATGTAAAATAAACTACGTCTGTGACTTACCACTTATAGCACAAATGTAGAATAAACTACGTCTGTGACTTATCACTTATATCACACATATAGAATAAACTACGTCTGTGACTTATAACTTATAGCACACATGTAGAATAAACTACGTCTGTGACTTATAACTTATAGCACACATATAGAATAAACTACATTTGTGACTTATCACTTATAGCACACATGTAGAATAAACTACGTTTGTGATTTATCACTTATAGCGCACATGTAATATAAACTACGTCTGTGACTTACCACTTACAGCACAAATGTAGAATAAACTACGTCTGTGACTTATAACTTATAGCACACATGCAGAATAAACTACGTCTGTGACTTATAACTTATAGCACACATATAGAATAAACTACGTTCGTGACTTATCACTTATAGCACACATGTAGAATAAACTACGTTTGTGACTTATCACTTATAGCGCACATGTAAAATAAACTACGTCTGTGACTTACCACTTATAGCACAAATGTAGAATAAACTACGTCTGTGACTTATCACTTATATCAAACATATAGAATAAACTACGTCTGTGACTTATCAATTATAGCACACATGTAGAATAATCTACGTCTATGACTTATCACTTATAGCACACATATAGAATAAACTACGTCTGTGACTTACTACTTATAGCACACATGTAGAATAAACT
>JAECMU010069004.1:1022-12052 GCA_016106625.1 Dracogyra subfuscus
CTCTCTCTCTCTCTCTCTCTCTCTCTCTCTCTCTCGGTCTGTCTCTCCTGATGTGCCCCAAGGTTGATGTGGTTTAAAGTTAATAAATTAAAACAATGCGTGCAGAGAACATAGTCCCATAATTGCCTCATTGCGTCTTCCCTGCTGTTTTTCTACCAAAGGCACCAACAAAAACACCCTTGTCGACGAGATTTTACACAGAATAGTCAACATGTCAAACTTTTCATAGGCATAACATAGCGATTTTGATCTGGGACTGTAAACAAATATAGCTCAAAAGGTATTGAAGATGCTTAAAATTTATTTTTAAAGTCGTCGGCTTATTGGAATAGCTTACTAGTAATTCTAGTTTTGTTTTTTATTGTGCAGCTAAATTGGAGGGCTAGTTGAATTTGAGAAGGGCAAGTCTGATTTGTTTTTTCCAACTGGCAACCATGATTTTCATTTTAATTTTCAACCCTCTGGTATTTAACGTCAAACATAGAATTACCGTCGCATTAGAGCTGGGAATATTTGACTACCGGTTTGTAGGCAAACATTGTACAATATTAATATAGATTTGTCTCCGAGAGCGTGATAACTGTCAAAATGTCCGTCTAGCTCGCTTACCGTCAGAGTACTCGGGCTAATTGTAAGAAAAAGTCTTATTTAGAAACCACATATTTTAATAATATATTTCCCAAATTTAATTAATATTAGTTCAATTTAGAATCTTAAGCTAAATTAAATCATGCTGATTCTATGTTTTGTAACTCCAACGTGCATATTTAGAGGTAGTGCCAGCATCCCCGTACAACTCAAACACAAATATTTCACTAGCAAATTGATTATTATTTTATAGGTTGTATTAGGACACTTGCATTGCTTATAAAGAAATTCAAATTCGAAGAACCCACTCTCGATATGCCCCTGATATTTGATAATAATTAATAATAAATTTGTTATACATATCGTGTATATTTAGACACCCCCCAAAAAATAAAAAATAAAAAATAAAATAAAAATAAAAATAAAAAATAAATAAATAAAAATAAAATAAAAATAAAAACACAAAAAAACCCACCAAAAAAACACACACACACACACACAAAAACAACAACAACAACCAACAACACACGTTTTAATATAGACAGTGGTAATGTACAGAAAGTAAACATCCTATAAGTACTGCGATCTGAGCTGACCTAACATACTTACTAAACATAGGCCATTTAAACATTAGCTCTGGTATGAAGCTACGTATCCTAAACATCGTTGTACATTAATCAATTTTAACATTTGACAATATAGTAATCAACAGTTCAAACCTTAATGGTGTATTGTTTGTGAAGTCCAGTTTGCTAACTGAATAATAATACTAATAAAAACAACCCGTCATAACTTTGTACATTAGATACGATATAATTATGTCACTGTTCATCAACAAAAATCATAGATTGCAGACACACACACACACACACAAACACGCACGCTCACGCACATGCACGCACGCACTTGGGCATAGTGTTGAGTTTTAAATTATCGTTAAAACAATGATTGATGTTAGGCAATGAGCTGAAAGGTTGAGAAATGTTTTGATTGCTAAAAACTAATTTTGGTGTCCGATTTGATGTACCTGAACACTCTTCAGTTGTCTGCATGGGTTTCTCGGACACATTTTCTTTCAGCACTGAGATGCGCTGTGAAATCAAATTGCCATCCTTATAATTCGTTTGATGTGTAGACCAGGATTCGATAATGTTCTGAACGTTCATCGCGCACTTGCTGACATAGGACATAACCTTAATGATGGTCGGGAATATCACGAAGCAATGCAGCTGATCGTTTAATGAGCAGAATGTGCAATTAGTAATGTATTCAGGAATAACAATGGCTATATCTGACCATGTTCGCGGGCTGTGGTGTTCAATAAGGGTATTCATTTCCTTTGCTGATTTGTTGTTCTGTTTAAATGTTGTCTCATCGACTTCTCCAGTTGGGCCTGCCCTTGCTGTGGGAAGTGAATGAGCGTTAGACATTGCATTGCTTCTTTTCTTTAATCCAGTTTGTGAGAAAATGTCTGTGATCTGTTTCCAGCACTGCTCATATCTCCAAATGGTACTTGTGTCAAACAAACATTCATTTGCAGATTTCCCATGGTACGAGTGATTGATGGTAGGTAAATCATTTAATTTCTCAATGTCATACAACATATCTTCGTCCAGTTTATCACAAACAGCTTTAATTGTCTCAGGTAGTCGCAGTTCCTCACTCAAATATCTGACAATTAATCCCTTTATGTGAGGGACATATCTTCCTGCCAACCAACACAGTTTGCTGTTTTTCCAACAACAATCCATCATATAATCAAGTACAGTAACAAAACACTCATCAACAAAAACGTTGTGTTGTAAGGAATTCAGTGAATGAAGTGTTGCATAATCTGTGATGTAATGCACCAGGTTTAGCTGTTCCTCCTCCATGCCAGTCTTAATACATGCAACAAGGTACTTTACCAGTTTTGTAGATATTCCACAAACCATTCGTATAGGTTCGACTTTGAATGCAATCTCCCTGATATTCAGAATCAGGAAAAGTGTTTCACCTGTACCAAAGTTCCCTTGTGAAAACACCTGTGTGTCTTTTGAATGTAATATTTCTGCTTGTTCTGTGGTACGAATGACCCTCTTGTTCTGAGACTCATCCTCAACGATCACATCTTCTGACGTTCTGATTTTCACAGTGGACATCGGACCAACATATCTTCCTATTACTTGCTTGTACTCATCTGCATTACGAAAACCAGGCTTCGTGCTGATGTGACGTTTCCACCATTCTAGCAAACGCTCTTTTCCCTCATTTTCGTGATTTTTGTTAATTTTGATCTGATCACGAAAAAGACATATATCTGGTGCATTCTCTCCCAATTTATCTTGCAGCAGCTTCACCGATGTTGTGAGAGTTGATGTATATTTCTTACTGATATTGGGCAAAGCCAACACTTTGGTTATTGGAATGTTTAAGTGTAAGTCTTCCATGATGTGTTTAAACATTTCGACATCCTTGTCCAGCTGGCTAAGCCCCTCTTTCACACGTGTCCTGATCATTTTATTGCGGTTGTCACGTTGTTGTTTAGATGCTTCGGGTTTACTTTCTTCAACTGCTTTCACTTGTATAAACACTACTCCATGCTGAAGATGAAGAAGAAGAATATCGTGTTCGCCTGCTTTTTGGGGATGGACTATATCAGTTCTGTGACTCAGTTCAGTTTCAACTTCATTCAAATAACGTTCATAGCCATAGTTAGATATTATAAACATTGACTGTTTGTCATCATGTATGCGTTTTATATCTTCAAATGCATCAAGTATTAGTGACTCTGCATCTTTTCCTTTAGCATTCTCTGCATTTTCTTTTCTCAAGGTTTTGGTTTCTGTATTTTTCTCTGTGCTTTTGGACTTAAAGACTGTGGGTGAAGCTCGGTATGTCTTTTTGACACAAGCTGGATAATATTCATGAAATTCTTTAACATCTTTTTTTCTATCGGATACCTGTAAGGTAAGGTAACATTAAAATCATTTAACATGTATGCACAATAATAGTAATAGAGAGAGAGAGAGAGAGAGAGAGAGAGAGAGAGAGAGAGAGAGAGAGAGAGAGAGAGAGAGAGAGAGAGAGAAAGAGAGAGAGTAGTTGATTTAGAAAACATATCGGTGTATGGTAAATAGTGTCCAATTTTGTACTGTGTATATAAGAAGCCCACAGTTGATCAACCATGTTCTAGTAACTACTGTAAATGAGTTCTTCAAATGTATCTGACTAGCGGAAGTGGGTTATTTGCAGTTAACGTCATTTGAAGTAATAAAATACGTAACACTAAATTAGATAGAAATCAGTCATTGCAAACGAAGTCATCAAATATAATTATAATTTTAAAATGTTACTTATTGCAATATTTGTAAACATATGGTCCACACAATTTATGGCATTTCAAACAATACAATGCATATCTCTAAATTAAATAGGCCAGGAGACGAAACATCTAGGGTATAAACCAGTTGTGAGTACGTGAGTACGAAACTTCCGGGGACGAACCTAATCAGGTATGAAATGTCCCGTAGCCTTATAAAACAGTCAGTTTGACGTTAAGTCATATGTTAGGCCAAACAAAATAAATTCATATCTCTGGTCAGCGCACGCACGTCGATTTTGACCTTCACAAGTCAATATTATTAAAACAAAATATTCCTTGCATTGTGACATCGAGTTTTGTTTGGCTTTTCTTGCTAAAACAAACAATGCATTTGGAGCTAAAGTGCCATCACGCATGAACTAGGACGTGCATTCTGACTTTATTAAACAGACATATCGCTGCGTAAGTTCTGGAACTTTCGTCTGACCAGAGACCAACATTTCTTTTGCCTACCAGAGCAATCATTTTCGATCATATTTCTCTCAATATATCGTATGGTTGTAGTGAATAGGTCATCACCTAGCAATAGCGAATAGAATGTCTTTAAATCGATGCCATACATAATGCAGGGATGCACAAAGTACTCGACCACTCGCCAAATGCGAGTAGAAATTCTGACTGACAAGTTAACAAAAGCAACTACCAGTCAGACGGACGATCTGGGAATTTTCTGACTGACTAATTTTATTCATTTGTTTCTTTATTTTACGTGTTTTGCATTGAATCCATTAGTCAGCGTCAGCAATGCCAGAATTCCAAACCATTCAAACAAACAGTTCGTAATGATGATGAACTACATATGTACCCTGTTGCCATTAGACTACTTCTGGTTCAGAAATGCACAAGAGCGGCATTACAAACATGCGTTGTTTGCATGATTCAACACACCAAACAACGTTCAAATGCCATTATAGCTATATATATAAAAAAGAAGAGCAGTACCCCCACCCACCCCCCTCCCCCCAGCCACCCATCAACACACACACACACACACACACACACACAGATACACAACCCACCAAAAACTAAACAAAACATAAACCAAAAAGAACAAAACAAAACAAAACAAAATCGAAAATGGTTTGTTTTGATAGTGATTCCGATTTTTTCGGAAACGGAGCCAGTCAATGGTTAATATTTGCTTAAAATTATTGGTTAAAAAATTAATTAATGAATATTTAAAGACGCGTCAGAATGAAAAATACATCAGCTATTGGGTGTCAAACTATGGTAAAAGGAACAAAAAGTTGATGAACAATATAAAAGTTCAACAGTATAAACAGGAATGTAATCACGATACTTGTGTTGAATTACCATGAACAATTGCTTATATACAACAGCATATGTACGTGTAATACACCATGGTGGTAAAACTATATATGAAGGAGTTTCCAAAGTGTCTCATAAATCAATGTTGGAATGCAATAAAAATAGCTGAATGCGAAGACTAAATGTACGAATAGCATTTGGCCTTGCATCAAACAACTTCATATATTTGTTGTCAAACACTGATTCACATGTAGGATGATTTGGTAATGCTTTAATCTTCATTGCATACTGTAGAGTAAACTTTGCACGTCTAGCACCAACACAAGGATCGTGTGCATCAACGTACATACTCTTTACAGGAGATGTTCTAAATGCACCAAGACAAAGTTTAAGTCCCTGTCTGTGTATAGGATCTAACATCTGCATGCCGACCCATACACAATGTATCCATAATCATTTGTGTTTTTTTTATCTGTTGGTGGAAGTGAACAAAGATATGGGATCGTCAGCATCAGTAATGGCAAACTGTTGTAGTCGAGTGCTGCAGAGATGTTGAAACTGACTCCAATTTGCTTTTGATCAACTTCCACTTTTGAACCCTTTCAAGTGATGGAGGTCCATTATTCTAAAACAATAATGGGAAAGTGGTCACTACCACAAGGGTCTGAACCAACGTTCCCTTAAAAATCAAGAAACAATAAAGGACTACAAAGAGTTAAGTCTATACAAGTAAAGAAAATCAGTTGCAGAATGAAAATATGTATGACTTTTATCATTAAACAAAAGTAAGTAATTTTTAAGAATTAAGTCTTCCAATTGTTTACCTCTAATATTTACATCCTAACATCCCCACAAAGTGTGGTGACTATTAAAATCTCCCATAATAATAAAAGGAGAGGGAGCTGGTCAATAAGATCTTGAAGGTCCCTAGAATTGAAATAAAAATGATTACGAGGTGGCAAGTAAACTGAACATAACGTAAGAGTTTTATGAGCCATGACGTTTACAGCCAGAGCTTTTAAATGAGTATTTAATGTGACAGTACTCCGAGTAATGTTTTCATTAACAAGAGTGGAAATTCCCCAGATACTCTAGTTTCAGTTTCTTGAAACTTGTGATAGAGGTTAAATCCTCTCATTGTAAAATGGTCAGTGTCCTTCAGAAAAGTTTCCTGAAGGCACAATGCAAGAGGATGATGTTTCTGAAATAAAATACTTAATTAATCAAAATTGGGCCTGAGCCCACGGCAGTTCCACTTAATGAATGAATTAGTCATTGGGAGGAAGTCTGGGGCTGAGCCTTCAAGCCCTTTTTCAATGCCAAACGGAGATAGTTTCCAAAAAAGTTCCTTCATCGAATGAACTGATAACAAGAAACCTTGGCCTGGTATTTGATGTAATCACTTTTCATTTCTTGAAAGTCGTGGAATCTTTATCTGACGACGAAGAATCTGAAACCTCGTTGTGGACCCTTTCCTATCAGGATTAGTCATATTATGTTCACCCATAATTCATCAGACATGCCCCCCACATAACACGGAGTCCAACAAGACAATCATGCCAGAGGTACATGGTTGATGTACTCAAGCATGACTATTATTATCACGTGATTCACCCTAGCCACCATCCCAAAAGCAACAAATACAAATGATACATAGACAATGTTAGTTCTTGACAAAATTAACAAAACAAAATTTGTTTGCTCTAGGGCTTGGTATGACCAGCCAATTAATCAGGTCGGGCCTCCCTGACCATCCATTTGGCTGAACTCCAAGCCCAAGTGGTGTATTGTCAGAAAACATAACCACAGTTACGTTCACAACTCAACCACCAGGATCCCATCATCCAGCATTACGGGATGCACATCACGGCCAAGAAGGTGCCCCAGATGGGGAGTTGTGCTGTAGTGGTCATTCTCAAAGAGTGTTATATCCCTGCATATTTTGCCAGTGTAATTTGAATAAATTGTTATATTAAAAACTTGTGACATGTCACTTTAATTTTGCAAATCTATATGAAAGAAATGTGAAATACCTAGTCTTGACCAGAGTATTTCCAAATATTTGGGATTGATTTTGTTCGTTTTACACTTTGATCACTTACCAAATGTCCTTAATATTGCTTTTATTAATTATAATACATGTGTGTGTGTGTGTGTGTATCTGTGTGTGTGTATGTATGTTTGCGTGTGTCTGTGTGAGAGAGAGAGAGAGTGTGTGTGTATGTGTGTGTGTGTGTGTGTGTGTGGCAATATATATATATGAACAATAATAATTCATATATCGTTCTATAGGCTGGCAAACTAATTCTGGGCGCTAGTAAATATTTGTTGGTACTGGTCAGGCGGTTTCAGCATCCCTGTAATGTATTATAATAATGTGTTCTCATCTACGGATATGTAAGAAGAAATATTTCTAACAACAACTTTTGTAGGATCGGAACTTTGTTTTGACTTCACAAATACACCACCACCACCACCACCCTAACCAACATCGCCACTATCGTCACCACCGCCACCATCACCACCACCGCAACCACCACCACCGCAACCACCACCAACAACAACAACAAATACGTGTACCTTTGTGTCTCCATCATTCTGAAGAGAAGATATGACATCTGGTTCTTCTGATTCACTTCTAGAATAAGCTTCGTCAGAGTTCAGGTGACTGACGACATCAACTGGCGACTGTTTCTGTTAACACAAAATAAATACATCAATAAATAACAATTGGCTCTGTGCTTTTGACAACGAAACCTTCCATTTTCTTTTCATTTCTTTTTTTTTTAATACAAAATATTGTTGATATCTGATTTATTTCCAATGAAACTGATTTAGTAATTAAATTTTCAGCTAAAACCATTTTCGTTTCGTTTAAACAAGTCATCCATATGCCCTTTCATATTCCTCACTAATATAACTATAAGACACTTTAAGTAATAGTGTTTAATGACAAAAAACCCACAAACAAACAAACAACTACAACCCGTGTCTTTATTAAATTCAATATCTACTTTACCAGAAAGATGTCATACCAGTCTTATGATATCAGAGCATTTATTAGAAATACAGATATGATTTTTTTAAATTAATTAATAGATTTTATATATTTGTATATAATGCATGGGAAACAGTTCTTTAGATAAATAAACAAAGAACTAATATTAGTTGAACGAAGGAAATGTTTTATTTAATGAAACATTGAACGCATTTTGTTTACGGTTATATGGTGTCAGACATTTGGTTAAGGACCACACATATATTGAGAGAGGAAACCCGCTGTCACTACTGCATGGGCTACAATTGTTTCAATTAGCAGAAAGGGATCTTTTATATGCACCATACTACAGACAGAATAACACATGTCATGGCCTTTGATATACTAGCGTGGTGCACTGGCTGGAACGAATAATAGCCTAATGGGCTCATCGATCCCAGACTGACAATATTAGTTGATTTTCCATTACAACATAAAACGTGTTATTGTTGTTAAAAGTAATTATCATGTATTACATGACATGACAGACAATAATATGAATGTTTGATTTTTTCCATATGAAATTTAGGCACAACTGCAACAATCATTTATAGTACAAAGCCCCCCAAAACAACAAACGTCCCCTCCCCCTTTACCTCGCAAAATAACAAAAACACAAACAACAACAAAAAAAACCCCAAACAAACACAAACAAACACAAAAAACCCCACCCAAAATCCCAAACAAACAACAACAAAACAACAAACAAACAACACCAATGTTCGTATGTCTGACCAAAAGTCATACAGGTGATTGCCATGGTATATTAAAAACATGATGATATACTTTCATTAGTAACTAACATCTGTGTTGTTTATAGGATAACAGCCACTGTTATTTATCCTCCTTCATTTGGAGGACTACCATTCCCAAGATTGGCTGGACAAATCTGAGCAACAAAGTTGCATCTCTAAACATGAGCTGAACGTTTTAAAAAAGCAAAGCATCTCTGAACAATTGCTGTATTTTAAAAAAAACCCACAAAAAACTTGCATCTGAACAAGAGTTGAACGTAAGAAGCAAAGTTGTGTTTCTAAAAAAAAAGAGAGTTGAAACATTTAACAAAGCAAACTTCCAATAGATACCGGTTGACACCTTTAAACGAACTTACCTTGTCTTTCTCCATTTTATATCTCAGAAATAGAAATGTGTGTTATTGTATTTACTAGGATCCTGCGCCATACATTGGTTCCCCGTGTCACTACTACATATAGCATTGCGAACCACTCAGTCATTGTATTCTGTGCCGATAAATTTCCATTGGTTGTCGGACAGTTTTATTCTTAGTAGGCCTACTACAGTCCTGAAACAGAAAAAAAAACCCTACAAAAAAAAACCCAAAAACAAACAACCCAAAAAACAACAAATACACGAGACACACATTTATGTCAAATTATACAAAATAAGTGTGCACATTTGTAAGAAAACCAACCAACAATAAAATTCCTCCTACGGACGGAGGTGAACCATATAAAAACACGACCATCTCTTCGTTGTAAACAAGTTACCTGCAGTTAGCCATGGCTACAGGGTGTATACCCACAAATCAAATCCCATAGACGACAATAGTAGCATATGCGGCTAAAACTCCTACCTGCAGCGTATCAATCAACATAAACGCCACGGATATAAATACTAACACCCCTCACACTTCAAGTGAACCAGAGAAAATGGGGTGGGGGGGGGGGGGTGTGTGTCAAGCTGGTCGGTCCTGAGATAACAGGTAACGTTTATAACTGCCATAGTTCCGCACACAATTTGAGTAACTTTTTACAGGTACCCCATACATGTTTCAAGCATAAGGCTATTTGACACATTGGTACTAGATGAAATAAAATTGCTTTTTGTTTTACCCAGATGACACTATTATTTTTTACAACTAACACACTCACATTTATAAACAATCATAGTACTTGTTGTGTTCGCTTCTCTATCAAACGTTGGGTGCACCTCGAACTTTAACACAGCCGGAAGTTATTTGATTTAGTACTACCTCCATGCTTTTGAGACTGTTTCTAATAAAAGAAATAAACATGTATGACGTATTAATAAGGAGTAAATAGTATTGATAAAATTGGCAGTCCTCTTACACACGTTAATTCGCTTTCTAGACCTTCTGTAAATAAAACATTGAACGATAAGTACTTTAGGGAAATACTGTTCGAATTATTTTGAGAAAGAAATACCTTTTAAGGCTGTAATATAGTTATATGCCTTGATCAATGTTAAATTATGGTTTCCCACTATATACTGGTTTTAATGTGCAGACAATAATCCTAGCAATATTAATTGAAATTTCCGACAAAATAAATTGGCTTTAAAATAAAAGGCAATATTCTAAATGGGTAATACAAATTCCTTTATAATATCTAACGTTCTAGTTTGCAGAACATTTTTGAAATAAAAGAAGAAATCGAGTGATATGGGTCAATAATATATAAAACTATATAACAAATATTTGATTTCATTATAAGATGAAAAGTAGAATGGAATGAATATTTGCAGCTGGTAGGGAACATAATAGTGAAGTCAAACATGTAATAAAGGTCTGGATTACAAAAACAAAAGCTGACAGTGTTGGGTAGAATAGTCAGTTTTAAATATTGTACCTAGTCACACACATACACACATCTATAAAAGAGAGAAACAATAACAACAACTCCCCTCCCCCACCCCTGAATCCCCATAAAAAAACCCAGACAAACAAACTCACATATTCGACTACCTAATATCCACCCCTGAGACCCGATCCAGAAAGTAACTTTAGCACCA
>JAECMU010069030.1:0-13261 GCA_016106625.1 Dracogyra subfuscus
ATATAACTGCCAAATAACATCCGACTGGTGTAAAACTTAGAAGTGCACCTAACGTTTAATAGAGCGTCTTGCCATTGGTGATTTTATGTCTGTTGCTTTAAAACTATGGTTTTATTTCGCAAAGACGTATATTATATGTTACATTGACCGTGCCTTGTGCTTAAAGTGCCTATAAACGTAAATAACTGTACTACATTTTTGTTGGAAACTAGGAGTGTTGTAATAACATCATGTTATATCGAAAATAAGCCGTGGAAGATACCAACTCAGTTAATAAGTTGGATAATTGTTGCAGTATGTATGGGTCATAGTTCGGTTGATAGGTTGAATGTAGTAACTTTAGCCACATACGTTAACATTGTAACCATTTGGATTCTGTTTTGTATAATGCAACCTATATATGACGAGCAGCATCCACAACCTCATGAATGTGCCACAACCACAAGGTTATAGTCGGTTACAACTTGGTGAGAGTTTGGTTAAGTAGAGATTTGTTTTTACTATGTTGAATCCTTTAACTGATAAATTTCAAATTTGATTTGAATATTCACCAATGGATTGTTGAAGAGGGCGAGCTTTCGCGAACAGTTTAAAATTTAAACCAATTCTAAACAGCTTCATTAGGTCCATATAAAATCAAGGTTCATTTAACCTTAGACGCAAAACAAAAATCTCAATGACATAAACGATCGCTGCCTTCACCACGTTTTAGGTAAACCTTTCAGCTGCTTAATAAACGTGCTCCCTTTGGGTCTCAATGAAAACAGTCTGTTTTAACGACGCCACTAAAATACATTGAGGTATTAATCATCGGCTGTTGGGTGTCACACATTTGGTCATTATGACATAGTCTTAGAGAGAAAACCCGCTACATTGTTCTACCAATAGCAAGATATCTATTATATGCACCATCCCACAGACAGGATAGCACATACCACGGCCGTTGATATACCTGTCATGGTGTACTGGCTGGAAAGAGAGATAGCTCAATGAGTCTATCACTCGGCTACGTCCCACCCCTGGACTTAATTAATTGTCTTTAATAGTTTTGTTCCCATTAATGATTCCATTCAATGCACGTTTTACATGTTGATGTGAATGGTAATGAACTGATAGAATTACCACCGTCCTATCGTCATTCAGTTTCGTCAAGGTCATTTTTAACTTCGCTTATAACTGTCCAATCCCTTGCATGGTTTTTGTATTTGATATTTGTGTAACGTAGTGTTGGACTTAACTTGCATTCCGCGATTTCCATAAATGTGACCCATGGGCTAGGAGCGAACTGCATAACAAACGGAAAGAAAAGTTATCAGGTTATTTGGAAACCAAATTACCGTTTAATGATTATGTAATTCTGTGCACGGAGCAGAGTTGTGAGATGCCAGAGCTTCTTGATTATGGTAGCCACACTCTAATGACTAATAATATTCAATGTTAGGCTAGTAAATTTCTACTATCGCAATGCCCAAAGGCTAGTGAAAATAAGTTGCCAAATGCTACATTTAAAACCATTTTATAAATATGAATATCCTGTTTCCCTCAAATCTAAGGGTTTTTAAGCTGTTATCTCCCTCTTTAAGTGACACATCTGATTATTCCGTAGTAGTTAGATGTCCTTGGTGTATTACAACATGTCAGAAGTAGGAAATATGGAGTCAGTTACGATTATTGCCTCCTACCCGCATGTCAAACTGTGCAAAACTAAAAGTGGCTTCATTTATCTTCAAATGATCTGCTATAATGTAGAATGGCAGCCTGCAACGTCTTTTGCATTGTAATTATTCTTAAGTATTAAATAAAGTATGAGTTTGGCGTATGTGTTTCGGTGTGGTGTTTTAGAAACCTTGAATGCTAATATAGTAATCGGTTCTGTATTTCCTTCAGACATATTCAAAGAGACACTTCTGCCAATCATTAAAAAGGATAGAAAGTATTTATCTAAACAAAGTACGACGCAATCTCCACAAAGTATCGACTGCTTAAGAAAGAGTTTTGTGTATCTGCTGACCAAGTCATTCACATTATCTGTAATAATTGTATTCTTGTATTGATTGGAGCAATTTGTGAGCCGCAAACGTCATTACTGCACCAAGATGAACGCCCTTTTCATGTGATGACCTTTGGAAAGCTAATATTTTCCAAGACACACACAGTCATTAAGTTCCCCACCGTAATGGTTATGCATACTATTGGAAACGATTGAGGCAAAACCGTGATACTGATTGTGAAATATATACATTATTTATTTTTCGTGCAATATGTTTTATAACATACTGTTTGACATCGATGTGTTTTCAATAATGGGAAGGGCGTTCTGTTGCAGCCAAAAATACAGTACAGTTTTTCTCTTGCCTATATGTCATTGTACTATATTATATGTAAAGGAAAATATATGTGATTATATTATAATGTATATAAAGGAAAATGAAGAAGTATTTACTACTCTTAATTAATTTTGTTGAGCATCTCGTTTCATTTCAACTTATTTTCGTCCCTATATCCAATTAAGGTTCAAGCACGCTGTTCTGGGCACACACCTCAGCTATCTGGGCTGTCTGTCCAGGACAATAGGTTAGTTGTTAGTTGGTTAGTGGTAGTGAGAAAGAAGAGGGTGTAGTGGCCATTGAGTCATGGAAACTCGCTCTGGGTGGGAACCTGTACCGGGCTGCGAACCCAGTATCTACCAGCTTTATGTCCGACGGTTTAACCACGACACCACCGAGGCCGGTCTTCAGAGTAGGTGTATATTTTAGTAATGGAATACTAGTATTTTATTTGGAATTATGATCAGTTTGATCGAGTCTAATACACAGTAAAATAGCTAATCTTGAGGGTTTTCAAAAATGTATCTTGGTTTAATAAAGAAGCTGACATTTTAAAGGGCCCATGTCAAAGTTGAAACTACAATAATTCGTTATTTTCACATTTATTTGTAATATATAATTACACATTAACCGATCCCACGCATAACCTTTCCATAATTAACTTTGGAAATATAATTTTAAAAAGTCTTGCACTGAACGACAACAGGGTTTTTCCCTCAATAATTCGTGGCTAAATATAGATTGGCCACCAATTTGTTTCTTTTTTAGCTGATCGCCAAACATTCTGGGTAAACAGTGTATTGAATGTGTACGCATAAACAGTGACGTAATTAGTTAATGTGTGTGACATACTCCCAATATTCCCTCAACCCATTTTTTTCTTCTATTTTTTGCTGGTAAATGGGATTGTTTGGTTTTTACTTTTTATAGGCATATAGCTGAAGACATAATCTTTATGTTTCAAAGCAAAACGTAATGAATATTTTTTGGGGAAACCGCCATTATTGAAACTTTTAATAGCACCTTTAATGGATCTGTATTCCTCAGATATAGTTAGTTGACATAGACACATCTTTTTGACAGCGATGGCCTTTCCGTTTCTGACAAGGCAAAAAACTAACATGACGTGTTGGACACATGTGAAAGACGAATGTCAATGCATGAGTCCAGCTGAATGTCAATGTATGATTCCAGCTGAAGGTCAATGCATGATTCCAGCTGAAGGTCAATGCATGATTCCAGCTGAAGGTCAATGCATGATTCCAGCTGAAGGTCAATGCATGATTCCAGCTGAAGGTCAATGCATGATTCCAGATGAAGGTCAATGCATGATTCCAGCTGAAGGTCAATGCATAATTCTAGCTGGATATCAATACATGCTTCTAGATGAATGTCAAGATTCTATTTGGTAGCCGAGCGGATAAAGTCACGGCCTGTCAAATGCAATGAAAGTCAGTTCAGTATGATTGAGCCCAGCTAATCAATACTTTGTGTCTTTAAATAATATTAAACTTGAATCACAAAACTCGACTTTTTGGTATGTATCTTCACTTATTCCAGTACCGTCTCCAATCCAGAATGAATTATGACTACATCAACATTATTGCGGTTGAATTAAATTTTGAAAATGGCTTTCCTAATAAGTATAGACTGGCCTCGATGGCGCAGAAGTTATGCCATCAGACTACAGGCTGGTAGGTACTGGGTTCGGATCCCAGTCGAGGCATGGGATTTGTAATCCAGATACCGACTCCAAACCCTGAGTGAGTGTTCCGCAAGACTCAATGGGTAGGTGTAAACCACTTACACCGACCAGTAATACATAACTGGCTCCATAAAGGCCATCGTTTGTGCTATCCTGAATGTGGGAAGCACAAATAAAATAGTCCTTGCTACCTATCGTAAAAGAGTAGCCTATGTGGCGACAGCGGGTTTCCTATAAAGAAACAGTGTCAGAATGACCATATGTTTGATGTCCAATAGCCGATGATAAGATAAAAAAAAAAAGTGCTCTAGTGGCGTCGTTAAATAAGCTATACTTTACTTTTCCTAATATGTATTTTCGTATTTTCCTCTACTTGCTTAGCCTTTATACCTGTATTATATGCATATCAAATTCTTTGAAATCATCTTTCTCCAAGGCTTTAGGCAACTTGATTATAAATTCACGAACCATATGCCTATAAATGAATCTTTCCTGGATAAAGTTTAATTTGTCAAAAGCACAAGAAATGTGTGACCTTTTTTTACCTCTGATGACGTAATTACCGAACTGTTTTGCATTTTGATTATTGTGATGACTGGAATTGTTCAATACAAACATTTTAATATGTAGTATCTGTTGTTGTCCTGTGATTTATAGTTAGAGGATTCATCCGTTTTTCTTTTCTCCTACACTTAATAGTGTCTCCATTTTTGACGTAGATGGCGTGGCTAATGACGTTATTTCCAAGCTACAACATTGTGTACCTCTCTTTTGTTATCCCCAGAACTCTGTTTAGTTTTGATTGAGTAAACTAGTCTGAGCGGCAGTCCTCTTATATTGACCTTCTCGGGAGTGGCTGTCCTCCATTAGATAAGGCACTAGATAGAGATTCATGGAATCAACCACTATTTTGCCAAATACCCATTCGACTCTGTATTGTGTAGAGATACGGTTTTGATGGCAGATAACACTGGTGTTGATCGTTCAGACTGGAGACATACACCCGCCCCTCGCCATCCAGTGGAATATTTCATTGTTTATTATAGATGCCCATGCATGTACTAGACATTCAGCAAATATCTGTTTGGGTTCTGCTGACCTGGTGTCAGTTTGTGATCGAGTAATGTGTTTCCATTGTTACAGTAATCACTCGAGTTCCTCATGGGTCCACCACGAAGAATATCTTCCTCTCTCCATTAGGCAGAGTGTGAGCGAATTATATCAGCGATGTTTGCATGCGTCAAAATAATTGTCGCATGATAATCGCTTGCATAAGATTACACGCGTGCATATAATCCTTAATAAGGAAATGTTTTATTTAACGACGCAAACAACACATTTTATTTACGGTTATATGGCGTGGGACATATGGTTACGGATAACACACATATTGAGAGGGGAAACCCGCTGTCGCCACGTCATTGGCTGCTCATTTTCTATTAGCGGCAAGGGATCTTTTATTTGCACCATCCCACAGACAGGATAATATATACCACGACCTTTGTTACTCCAGTTGTGGAGCACTGGCTCGAATTAGAAATAGCCCAATGGATAAAATAAATGCACGCGAAACCAGTGCAACTGCAAAGGTGTTCAGCCGTTTTTCTGCGTGTGCATCTGTGGTGTGTTGGTCAGTCACAATGTCGATGTATGTGTACATGCGTGCGAGCACGTATGTGGGCATATTAACTGCATGTCAAAAGCACGCGACGCATTAATAGTGTCCACACTTTGTACGCGTGTATGTCCGTGCTTGTGTATGCGCATATGTGTGTGGTGCCCTATAATATTACGATATAGCTGACACCATAGCTGTCGATTTCGATTAGCTTCAAAACAGCAAGCAGGAAAAATCATCCTTTGTGAGATTGGCAAAAATCTTAATAAGAAAATGTGTTATTTAACGACGCACTCAATACATTTTATATGGCGTCGGCGATACAAACAATGCCCATGACATATTGGCAACATACTGCTTCATTAAATCTGTCATCGATATGTGTAAAAAGTTGCTTGGAAGAAAAAAGAGAAAGGAAATCGGCTACTCTTTTCAATTAGCATCAAGGGATCTTTTATGTGCATTTGTGACACCCAATAGCCGATGTTTATTTGTGTGCTTAGGTGTCATTAAACATTCATTCATTCATTATTTCATGTGCATCATCCCACAAGCAGGACAGTACATACCACAACCTTTATTACAGCAGTTGTGGCCGACTGGTTATAACGAGAATGTGCCCATCAAGCGAGCGCGTTACCCCTGGGCCACATCCCCATCACCAAAACAGCTAGGAAGACTGTTAGTGGATTGGATTGCCAGTTTCGGGAGATAGCTGTTTACGCGCTACTGCAGAACTAGAATTGCTCAAGGCTTGTTTAAATCTACTCTGCACTTATCTATTACTGTCGTCTATATTCATATATTTTGTCACTGCATGTTTTTGGCCGTGCACATTTCGTTATAGGGACAGATACTAGTTTTTAAACACGAAGGCATATTTTTCAACTAGACCCTAGTTTCAACACATAAAAATGGATACCAACTTTGGTTCATTTACAAACCTGTAACAAATTTAGATACAACAGAGTGAAGCAAGAGTCTGTGACGTTGAAATACCCTTAAAGATGGACTAAAACGCGACTCCATAACCGTTACTTCTCAGACGCACCTGCGTTTTTTTAAATATGAAATGCCATGATGATAAGTAACACTTTGGTTGTACGGGAATGGATAATCTAAACAATAAAATATAAATAATGTTTGATTTCAGTGATCAAAACCGGCTCAAATAGTGAACAAAACATGTCTGTGTTTAAAAACAGGGTCTGCCCCTTTAATTGCAGGAATTACTTGAGACGCGCTAGTGTCACGTGAACTTTGCTCTGCTCTGTCAGAATAATAATTAGTATTTAACACTCGACCGGACGCGGGGAACTGCCATGGCTGCCCTGTCATGAGTATCGAATCGATGTCGGACAACTCGAATTACTAGTTATGATATATGGGAGAACAAGAATGAATTTGACGGCAAGAAAACAGACCACAAGTTAGATTTACAACGTGCTTTTCACAGTGCCCTTTTGGTAAAACGCTCGACTAATGCACGGTCAGTCCAGGATCGATCCTCGATGGTGGATTCAATGAACTATTTCCCGTTCAAGCCAGAGCACCACAACTGACGATATGTACTATAGTTTCTGTGGGATGCCTTTTTACTAATCAGGAAGAGTAGCCCACTGCGAGAAGGCTACGGGTTTCCTATCTAATTATCTGTATGATCCTTAACTATATACCTGCATCACATAACCGTAATAAAATATGCTGAGTTCGTCGTTAATCTTCACATGGTTGCTCGAGTGCATCTTTGCAAGCTAATGTACCATTCGTGCAGTATAATGCTGTATGCTACACGAAATTGTACTTTGGCCTGCTAAGACGTACTCGAATGTTGTCAAGCAGTATCCTATTTATATGCAAGGATAAAGCTAGAGCGTAGTCTTCGTACCAAATGTCAATTTGTTACAACAAAACGGTCGCCAAGTACATATAATATTCTATAGTAAATCTGGCGTCAAGGGACCTTTAGTTTGATCATAATTTACTATTAACTTATATTTTAGGTAAATCATGTAACCTCAATTACGGTAATTCTAATGGCTACCAAAAGACTGCTTTGTAGTGAGATTAATTTTACTACAGAATTAAGTAGCTTAGTTTCATCTAACATTAAACTAACAGCAAGGAAAGCAAGGATATAGTAGTGACCTAAATTATTGGTATTTGGACGGAAAAATCCCCAACACAACAACACTGGCTATGAATGCAACGCTAATCACCGTGCAATTGCCGGTTTGCTACTTTATCCCATTTCACACAGATATGATGTCCATCAATGTCTACTTCTGTGTGTGTGAGTGACAAATAGCAGACAGATGCATAAAAGATGGTTTTACAATAAATAATCTACATAAATGGCCATCAGAGCTACATCTTGCCGACTTGACACACCAAGCCATAGGCGCCCACGAAACTAATCTGGCTATTCAGTATGAATCAAACATGAAGTCACAAAGTAAACTCATTTTCTGATTTTGTCTTGCTCCGGAGCGGGTTGTAGCATCGTGCCACATTGTCGACGCCTCTTGGGTCACTGTGTTGATACATCTTGAGCCACAGTGTTGATGCCTCTTGGGTCATAGTGTTGATGCCTCTTGGGCTACAGTGCAAACACCTCTTGGGTCACAGTGTTGATGCATCTTGGGTCATAGTGTCGACGCCTCTTGGGTCACAGTGTTGATGCATCTTGGGTCATAATGCTGATACCCCTTGGGTCACAGTCTTGATGCATCTTGGGTCATAGTGTTGACGCATCTTGGGCCACATTGTCGACGCCTCTTGGGTCACAGTGTTGATGCATCTTGGGCCACAGAGTTGATACAGCTGGGTCATAGTGCTGATGCCCCTTGGGCCACAGTGTCGACGCCTCTTGGGTCACAGTGTTGATGCATCTTGGGTCATATTGTTAACGCCTCTTAGGTCACAGTGTCGACGCCTCTTGGGTCACAGTGTTGATGCACCTTGGGTCATAGTGTTGACGCCTCTTGGGTCACTGTGTTGATTCATATTGGGCCACAGTGTTGATGCCTCTTGGGTCACAGTGTTGATGCATCTTGGGTCATAGTGTTGACGCCTCTTGGGTCACAGTGTTGATGCATCTTGGGCCACAGAGTTGATACATCTGGGTCATAGTGTTGATGCATCTTGGGTCATAGTGTTAACGCCTTTTAGGTCACAGTGTCGACGCCTCTTGGGTCACTGTGTTGATTCATCTTGGGATACAGTGTTAATGCCTCTTGGGGCACAGTGTCGACGGTCACATTGTTGACGCATCTTGGGTCACAGTGTCGACGCCTCTTGGGTTACAGTGTTGATGCCCTTTGGGTCACAGTGTTGATGGTTCTTGGGTCGTGGTGTTGATGCCTCTTGGGTCATAGTGTTGATGCATCTTGAATTATATTGTTGATGTTTCTTGGGTCATACTGTTGATGTATATTAGGTCTTGGGCCATACTGTTGATAGCTCATGAGTCATATTGGTGATGCCACTTTGGGCATACTGTTTATGCATCTTGGTTCATAGTGCAGGTTTTTTTTTCTTTCGAGTCAGTTTCGATGCGTCTTGGGTCATTTTGTTGAGTTATAGTGTGTATTCCTCTTGAGTCATATGATTGATGCCTATTGCGTGTGGAGTGGCAGTCCTATTGTAGACAAAGCACCTGACAAAGATTCGTAGAAACAATCACAAGTGTATCAATGTACTTTTAACTGGCTTGAGAACAGAGTTGCGATTTCGAGCACGATAACGGTTTCGTTTAGACTGTTTCTCGTTTCACCAGTGTATCAAGTAACGTGATATGTGTATGGCATAAAGAGTGCATATAAGATATCCAGACACTAAATAACACGGTGACAGGTTTTCTGTTAAAACGTTTGGATCGTTTCACATTTACTAAATTGTAATGCGCTCGACCGGTGTATTGCTGTGTCATAGGATCGATCGCCCTCAGTGGACCCGGGTTTCTTCTCGACCACAGCTGATACATCGACGATCACATATGTACTCTTCTGTATATGGTAAAATGTGTATGAGAGATCAGTTGCGTCATTTTGTCAGGAACATGTAATTTTACAACAAACAATTGGTCATTAAATTGTTTATTAAATACCCCTTTAATCTTATAATAGAAGTAAAGACAATTCTCACCGTGCAATAAAAAACAAACAATATTTTATTTAAACAAACTGTCGCATGTTTAGTACGCGTTCATCCAAATGACGCTATATCCCTATCCAGCAATGACGTCATGTTCTGTTCATAACTAGGACGCTAAGCGTTCCGTCAATTCCATAAAATTCCTTAAACGTTCCAGACGAAGTAAACTGTATACTTGCATTAATATTTTGTTAATCATAATATAAAAAAGAGGTATGTAATAAATAGGGAACCAAATGCTAGTTGTTTTGCCGTGTTATTTATTGCACTCGTGCCTTGAGATATAATATCCTTGCGCACAATAAATAGCACGGCACAACAACTAGTATGCAGTTTTGACTATGTATTACATACTTTGCCTTGAAAGATTCAGAGAATTGATCGATTAATTGCTAACTTAGATTATGGGGAGATTTTAAAGATATTACCATTTTGATGCCATGTAAATCCCCTTACTAAGGCGAGCTAAAAATTACTCTTCTTAAACTAGTCTCGGGGGAGTGATGGGGAGCGCGAGTGATAACTCCCCCTTAAAATGGCGACGTTTAGTTATACGTTAATACCAAACAAAATTGCCGTCTTGTTTGTGAAATGCATTTGAGAATAGTTATACATGGATTCACATAGAACCTTCTACAATAGAGATGTTCTTGGCCATTTGAGATATGCGCCTAAATATATCCTCTCTTTGAAAAGCCCTATGATTAACAACGGGTCTTTTGATGTCTGTTTATTGAGAGTACAGATGAAACTTCATCTCATTATCGGTGTAAATGTCACACAGGATCTGCCATCGAGATCAAGAAGCAAATAATGTCTGACATTTACTTTAGACCTCATTTACGAGTCTAAATAATACACCTGTAAGCTATACACACACTACTTAATTATACACCAAACGAAAGTAAGGGTACATTACATAGTGTCATTTGTCATCGACGCTGATGTTGCGGATGAAAAATAACAGATGGGACTCTTTGGTTAACAAGAACTCGGGGATGCTGTAATCGGCGGCTATTGTTTGACGAATGGTAATTCCAGTCTAACCTATATAAAATACCATATCGGCAGAAAAACGATCTCCTTTTAACATGGGTCAAATTATGAAAACCATTTGATGTCCAGTTGATGCTGTAATACGTGAAAATCCTATTTTCTTACCACAGTCTTTGTGATAGTGGACCGGCCTCGGTGGCGTCGTGGTTAGGCCATCGGTCAACAGGCTGGTAGATACCGGGTTCGGATCCCAGTCGAGGCATGGGATTTTTAATCCAGATACCGACTCCAAACCCTGAGTGAGTGCTCCTCAAGGGTCAATGGGTAAGTATAAACCACTTGCACCGACCAGTTCAACTGGTTCAACAAAGGCCATGGTTTGTGCTATCCTGCCTGTGGAAAGCGCAAATAAAAGAGCCCTTGCTACTGATCGGAAAGAGTAGCCCACGAAGTGGCGACAGCGGGTTTCCTCTCAAAATATGTGTGGTCCTTAACCATATGTTTGAGAGAGAGAGAGAGAGAGGGGGTGGACCTCTTGCTATCACATATTCTACTCAATCAGGATCTTTTATATTATTCACTTGTCCATAGACATAATGGTATATATCACGATTTGGATAGCGGGAATCGTCGCTCTTACGGCGAACGTTCGATTTTGCTGGGAGATAAGAGAATAAGCCCCGTATACATAATGGATTCCATCAGCTGGTACGGACATTAAAATGATGCCAGGTCAAATATAGGTCTTCAGTGGCAATGGTAATCATTGGCGGCCACAACGCAGGATGATGGCAAGGTAGTTCTCCGATCGTATTCGGTCATTTTTGGTGCCGGTCACTTGGAATGTTGCCAAAGGAGAATAATGGATCTGTATTATAGGATAGACATAATGACGTATAGATTTGACTATATATTCCTTGTTGCTTAGTGTTTGTTTTGAATTAAAGAGTTGGGCTATTGCCCTCTTTCTAATATATATTAGTCTTAGATTTGAACACCCCCCCCCCCTACATTTTCCCATTGTATGTACCGTCCCACATATACGACAGAATAAGCCATAGGCTTTAATATGTGAGTGATGGTGCACTGGTTGGAACGAGAAATAGCCCAATGGACGTTTTGACAAGGTAGCGATTGCTTCCGTGAAAGACTGTCATCTGCTTTGTTTCCAGATAGACTGGTACTCCCCTGGATGATGTTCAGTGTCTGCTAGTGACCTCTTTTCCTCCTGGTATCGACGGTTGTTTCCCATTTGTTGCAAATCTTATTTGTCATGAACATACATTTGCAGGTGTTACACAATCAGTTTCGACACTAATTAAGTAAACCCTTAAAGACTTAATGGAACAGTCCAGTCCACTGAGAACTGAAGAGAAGGTCTTAATTTGTCAAAAGAACAATCTAATCTAATTATGTCATCATCAAAACCGTATCGCTGCACAATGCTGAGTTAAACTGACATTTGTTAAAATAATAGTTGATTCTAGGAATGCCTCGTCTTTTGAACGAAAGTAACTCCAAAGAAGATACTTTAGTAGACAGTACATCATTACTGCACCGCTGAAAAAGGACTGCCACTCCCAGACTATTTTATCAAATTAAAACTAGCATAGGACAGACTCACTGGAATAATGACAGCTGCCATGCAAGTTTGACAAATGTTTGGTGACTACAACATGTTGCTGATCACACCCTTCCAAATAAATACTAAGCCTTTACAGTCTTCACACAGTTACAAATTATTAACAGTGCGTCGGATGGGAAACAAAACCCCAGAGACCCTTATATGAAATGGGCACTGCTCATCTTTCTGTTATGTCACTGATGCAGTAGTGTTCCACTACTATATACTCGATAGAAAAGGTAGTGTTGATGTTCTCAACCATGACCTGTGTTGTTATAATTAAGGTGTGTAATAAAATTATGGGACATGCAACAAATGGGAGAATATCATATTGAGAGGCGCAAATTTAATTTCTTCATAATCCACATTGGTATATACGTGTACGTAATCCGTAATACGTAATCAGTTTTAATCACCGTCTATGCAAATCAGCTCAGTGGAATCCATGTATACGTCATAATATGTTCGAGTATTCGAGCACACTGTACATTCAGGATTACATATATGCATACGTGTATCCTGGAGCCGGTCCCTGGTCTCCAGAGACGGACCTCGGGATAGACATGCTTGAAACCTCTTTGGTATAGGAGCATGTTAAAAGATTAAAGTCAAGTCAAATATGCGCATACGTATACGCACATGTCCATATGCACTGCGGACAAATGAAATTCACGCCTAACAAGTACGACAAGATGACAGTTAATGTTTATTATTTATGTATGCAGGCCATCGGCCCATGTACATCCAATAATGTTTACAATACAAAACATATACAAATGATGGACAGGAGTTACAACATGTATATGTAGTGTAATATAAATACATTACATATTATA
>JAECMU010069036.1:6201-17223 GCA_016106625.1 Dracogyra subfuscus
GGGGGGCGGAGAAAAGGGGGCACCTGCCATATGCAAATGGTTTGGTTTGGTTTGGTTTGTTTAACGACGCACTCAACACATTACAATTACGGTTATATCGGCGTCGGACATATGGTCATGTCGAGAAAAAACCACAGTGGTCAGCTGACGGGGATCGATCCTAGACCGACCGCACATCAGGATATGCAAATGAGCCACATCACTAGAGGTGGTCCAGGGCGAAGTTCACAGTCAGTAGCGAGTGTGTCCACCTTGAGCAATGATACAGGCCTGGCACCGTCGTCTCTGAGAGGCCACGAAACGCTAAAGAAAGGGGTGGTACGGGCTGTGTAAGTTGCTGGCTGGAACCGGTTCGTAGATGCGTGTTTTGGCGAGGGGTTGTCACGGGTGGTCGGCCGCTACGGGGACGGTCCCTGACCCGGTTGTTTTGTTAATATCGTTGCCATAAGTGTCAAATGGGGTTTCTGTGGACGTTGAATTGACGTGCGATGTCACGCTGTGAGGTCCCCGAGTCAAGCATCTCTATGTCAGTTTCACAGAGGCGTGGCATGCAAAAATTGCATAAAAATTCATTAATGGTGTTTTTCTGACTTCTGGACTTCCGAAGGCTGCACAGAGTGGCAATGATTTACGACTGAATGTCTGACTTTTTATGGTGAACACTGGACAGCGTTTCTCCCGAACATTCCATGCGTCTTGCACAAAGCATGCAGTCGCTTCAACAACTGCTTGGTTGCATATCTTTGAGATGTTTCATGCACATAAATCCATTCACAAATGTATTACTCCATGTCACAATAACTTTTGCCTTTGAGTATAAATATCTATGAAATGAGCAAATGAAATTAAGCCTGTGACATCATTTAGTATTCCCCGTCAGCTAACCACTGGGTTTTTTTTTCTCTCGACATAATCATATGTCCGACGCCGATATAACCGTGATTAAAATGTGTTGAGTGCGTCGTTAAACAAACCAACAAAACAAATCATTTAGTATTATAAAAAGTTTCTGAACATTACATTTCACAGCAGCAACAGTAACGAATTTTTCAAAACAAAAAAAAACCCCAAAAGGATGACATTCGGAGGTGTGTAGTCAAAGTGGACGATTTCCACGTGGCTGACAGCTCGTGGGAACCGTGGCATTTAATGTTTGATGAATTATTTTGCTTTCCGAGCTTAATGTTTTGTTTGTGTGTGTGTGTGTGTGTGTGGGGGGGGGGGTCCACTAGAACAAGCACACACACACACACCACCCCCCACCTCACCCCCCACACAACAATCCAGATCTATGAAAACTGCGCAATTAATATTTTATATATTTTTTATATTACTGGACACTTAAAATCCATAAGTGTCCTCGCCCGCTACCGACACTGGTAGGGCTGCTGGCGTACTCTTGCACCTGCCAGCGCGGTCCCTGCTCCCACCCATCCCCCAATGCCCATGACAGGCGTGCGCTACAACAGCTTGCTCTGAATGGCCTATGACTTGGCGTGACCTGACGTGACCTGACCCATATTTACTGCACGACACATTGATCTAAAGTCCATCGAGTCTACGGAGTTCCAGGTGACAACAGGGTATAATATTTATTTCCGATTTAAACTAAACAATTTTATTGCAACTTGGTTTTGGTTTAGACATCTGACATATTTGACAGGTTTACACGGTAACTCCGAGCAGAATCATGGAGAATCCGAAACGCCGACGGCCTACTAATTAAATACCCCTCCCCCATCGTGTTTTAAAGGCTAAGACCACGCCAATCTAAACTGCCATAACGTCAACAACACTTCCTTTCTACGTTTCATTGTGCCAGTTTGACAAGCTTTAAGACCGTTCATTAAAACTAAATCGGCGTTTTTTTCCATGATCATGCAGGGTTCGAATTTTACGACGGCCATGTTTGCCCATCTGGTTTTGCTGTACCAAATAAAATTCCATAGACGACAATGTTAATGTATGTTGCTAAAACACTGTATGCAATATATGAAATAAAATATGATCCATAACAAACCCTACCTCAAAGTATTAAATGAAGAAAGTGGAACCTTTCATGGCTCATTTTGGATAAAATCAGATATTTTAACACCAACCCCGCCTGCTACCGATCTTGATTGGACTGCTGATACTCTCTTGCATCTGCCAGTGCAAGCGGTCCCTCCTACATCCCCCCCCCAACTTTCTGTCTTGGATGAAAGAGCTTGCACTACAACAGCTTGTTCTGAATATGCACTTTAAACCCTATGACATGATATGACACAACACTCCTTGTACTTGGCTTTACAGGTATGCCATAGGCCCCTACATGTTTCAGGCACAAGTCTGTATGATACAGTGGTACTTGATGAAGTAATATTGCATACATTTATGGCCCAGATTACACTTCTACATGTAATAACTGCTCGATCAAATGTTGACCCAGTTGGATGTTACTTGTATTGTGTTAGGTTGACCTTGGCGTACAGGTTCTAACTCCTGTAATGATAAACAATAAGAATGTGACACTTTTAGTATTCTGCAAGGTTTAATATCTGGGGTAACTCCCTGTATATACTTCTGTATTAAATCCCTAAACTATGTTAGATGCTCTTTGTCCTGGACGGAGGAGCTAGCCGAGGCCGGCTCTTGCACCCATGACAGGCGTGCACTACACCAGCTTGCTCTGAATGTGCACATATAGCCCTATGACCTGACCTGACCTGACCTTAGATGCTCTCTAACCTTACATCTCCCTTTCTTTAAGATTAAATTTAAATTTACACTTCCCGAGGTATTATTAAAAACTGTTCTTTTGTGTTCCAAATGACAGTCCTACATGCAGTGTTCAGATAAGAAACTGGCTAACTACTGAAACTAATATCTCTATGCAGTTCAACATAAAACAAAACTTCCCACATTTAAAGGTCCACTTCTGGTTATAGTCCCCTTTAGATGGGTGATTGTTACATCAGAAGACAACAATGACGGTCTCTAACCTTACAATTTGGTTTAGTACTACCTCCTTAGTTATACCCCCTTCACACCAGAGCTACGTTGCCACCGAGTTCCCGCTGCGACCAAAAAATGTGGAAAGCGCGTGGAAAGCTCAAAGGATCTCAAAGAACGTGTTGGGAACGTACTGGACGCTATCTAGAACGTGAGAGGGTCCCCATGAGCGCCAGACTTCCACGCTTGTTTTGAGCCTGCTCAAAACAAGCGCGGAGGTCTGGCGCTCTGGCCCAAAGCGCACTGGGAGCGTGTCGACAGCGTAGCAAGACCGAGTTGGTATCGCCGTCTGCCCAATCTGCGACTGAAGAACGTCAGAAGTAGGACCGCCGTGCGCTTGTTCACACTTACACTGCGTCCACACGGGGCTGCCAGTGTGACTATGTCGCTCCTGATGCGTCCATAGCGTTCTTACGAAGCTTGCTGTAGGTTCAAAGAGCCTTTACAGTGCGTTTATAGTGCGTTCTGACTTTGACATGCGATCTGGTCACGTGAGCACACATAAATGGTATAAATACAACCACATCATCAGTGTCACCTCCTCTTCACCATGGCTGCAGACTGTCAGAAGTTGCTAATAATTTGACAACAGATAGCACATATCCAGAAACAACAGGCACATGATGATGTGGCTGCTCTGAACATCATCAGAAGAAGGTGAAGAAGGAGGAGGTCAAGGCCGAGGAGATGCTGGGTCCGACCATGGCTAGGTTATGTGAGAGATGATGCTTCTAATCGTAGCGGCTACAACTGGACTGATCTCCTGAGGTCGAGCTCGCTGTATTTATTGGCAGAGCGCGAGCGTGGTCCAAACGTAGGAGAGCGTAGTGGCAACGTAGTAAGAGCACAGTGAGATCGTAACAAAAGCGACTTGGTCGCAGCGAGATCGCATAGAGCGTAGTGGGAGTGCAGGGAGAGCGCGCTGATAATCAAACTGGGAACGTATAGGATCACAATGACAGCGTAGTGAGATCGAGCGCAGTAAGCGAGTCAAGAGCGTACTGTGTCCTACCTGCCTAATACATTTCACACATTTTTGTCAGTTTTCCACGATCACTCTGCGCTTTTCATGAAAATTGCAACGCAGTTAGGTTGCCGTGGGCTCACACTCCGGTGTGATGGGGGTATTAGCTTACATTGTTCACCGAAACATTGGATATTGTTGACAGCAAGAAAAATGACATGATGCCCTACCTGGGTTTTCACTTTGTCCTTCCCATACATTCCATGAGCAGCACATTTAATATAGACTTTTGGTAATATCTGACGACACAAGCAAAATGTAATATCAGAATATAAATACAACCAAATGTGGGTTCTCCCCCAAAAGAAAATCCTGGCTACATAAACAATTAACAGCAAATAAACAAACCATTCTAGTGATCACTGTAATTTGTCACATATACAACCAAATCAGTCGCAATGTACACACACATGTGCATTCAATTTAGATATTGTAAATGCTACTACTGAAATAAACATTGAAAGAAAAATAAATCTGTGAAAAAACATTTAACCAAAATATATGATGAAAACTTGCTTATTGTTTATTACAGGGATATTTGGAGGGTACATTATGTCATCATGTAAGTCTTGGTGTCAAAACTATAGATCTGATCTTTTCTTATTTCAAACAAATCGCTTAAACTTAAAACAATACCAACAATGACAATCAGTTAACTGACCCTGGAATAAGCCTTAAAACTACAAGATAAATTTAGATTTTCTTCCAGAATAATATGATTCATTTGTACCATAACAATGAATAACAATTATGGCGTATCTAGTTCATTCCAATCAGCCGACGACTGTCAAATAAAAAAAATATGTGCAGTGTCTGCAATACATTTTGAGCTTCATTTGTTAGAAAGACCCACCCCAAAACCACAGAAGCTGAGTCTGGTGCTATTAAAATATAAAGCATGTTCTACCTCTTCTGCTGCCAGATCTTTAGTGCATGCCAACACAGACACAGTGTGTTTTATCACCTTTGATTCAGTTTCAGTGCGTTTCTTTTTTAACTGGTACTATACTCACCAGCCCAATGGACTACCTTTGTAAAATTCTTAGTCGCCCTTAGCCAATAAAGGTTCCCACGGGTGACTACTAATTGTTAACCCTGTACCTATTGTATAAATATATCCAGTATTGATCATCAGACAACACAGCAGGAATTAAAAAAAAAAAAGGCACCTACAGTATTCCAAAATATACTACACGCAAAAAACTTGCAAACAAAACGTAATAATAAAAATCAAACCGACAAAAGTAAACAACAAAATAGACAAAGTGATGGATTACTTAGAACTAAAAGATTGTTCAGATGTAGACAAGTGGTAAAGCGCTCCCTTGATGCACAGTCAGTTTGGGATTGATCCCCATTGGTGGGCTCATTGTATGGGCGATAATCGGTGGGGGACAGGGGGGACGCGTCCTTTTCACATTTCAATGCATGGGGACAATCTATATCAGTATCCTCCCACTTTTTTCATTTAGCAAAAGCAACAAGAACAACAGTAACACCAAAAGACAAACAAAAATTAAAAGTTTAACCACTAATGTTTAGCTTTATGATTTTCATTGACATTACTTTATCACACACACACTAACACGTCCCCCCCCCACACACACACACACACACACTTTTAAGGTGGATTGATGCCCATTACACGCTTATTGAACTATTTATCGTTCCAATCAATGCACCACAACTGGTATATCAAAGGCAGTGGTATGTGCTCTCATGTCTGTGAAAAGGTGCATGTAAAAGATCCCTTGCTACTAATGGAAAAATCCTGTACTGGATGAAGAAATTGGCAAAAGTCAACACTTGTGCCCATAACAGGGTTTCGTCTCTGAGACTATATGTTTAATTTGCCAGATGTTTGACATCTACTGATCTAGTAGATGATGATTAATAAATCAATATGCTCCAGTGGTGTGGTGTCATTAAACCAAAACTTTAAATATATACAAGTAGATACATAATAAAAACCAATACTTGTATATTTATGTATACATCCCCGTAAACATACTAGTATTTAGTAAATAATATTTTGAGATAAATTTGCTATAACAAAAGCTAAAATGTTTTATTACAATTTTCCTAAAATGAAATTATAAAATGCATACTTTCTTGCAACTATCAAGAAGAGTAATACGGTACATGTGCCTGTTTTACAGAGAATGGGTCGTTTGGATGGGAAAACTGTGGTGCTGACTGCTGCAGCACAGGGTATTGGACGAGCAACAGCAGAGGTATGGAGTGTACAGGATATCTGAATGAGTGGTCTTACCTGTGGGCACATATCTAAGTACATGTTTATCCTGCAACCACTATATGGACAAAATATTGAGAATTAAAATTTGTTTAAATTAAAAAATTAATTATTATTGGATTTTTTTTTTAACGTTCTCTACTAATTGAGCACTTTTTTATTATTATATAACTATGACAGAAAGCAGACTTATGTAAGAAACAAACAAAATAAAAACCCACACAAAAAACCCCACCCAACTATACTTGATATATGATATTTTTTGCATGACATATATGATTTGAGGAACATACCAAAAGAGAGTAATCATTTTATTTAAAATACGTAATTGAGAATAAATATAACTGGCACAGGACTATGGGTGCATATTTAACACTGCCCAAATGTTTGTAAATGTTTTTGTTGAAATTTTAGTTAGTCGGTATTGGAGTTATGAATTTTAATACATAGGTATTTATATTGTAAATTTCATTATCATTTTCAGTTGTTTGCAAAAGAGGGTGCCAGAGTTATAGCTACAGACATCAATGGTGACAAACTGAAAGAACTTGATGCAATTCAAGGTTTAATTTTAAGATATATTTGTATAATAAGAACAAAATAAGCTGACAATCACAATAAAGTATGCTAATAAGTTTTTGTAACAATAAAACATCACAGAAGTTGATGCAAGTCTTTTATTTCAACAGTATAATCATTTGGCAAGATATGAACAGTTCTATAAATATCACAGCTTACAAATGGTACTAATAGTCCCAAGAGCTAGGGGTGGGGGGGGGGGGGGGTTTATTTAACCAAAAACGTCCAAAAGGTCTGAGGTTATTTTGAATACCCTGATATATGTACTGTATATGTATATGGGTTAAATTAGTGATTTTACATAACATCACTCATGACGAAGTGTGAATAATCATGACCATAACTGTAACAGAATGAATGTTAGTGTATCAATAATGTGTAGGGAGAGGTCTTAATATAGGCTAAGCCTGTTGATCAATCCCAGTATGTTATTTTGGTAAATAAAATATTGTTTAAACCAATAATGTGTATGTCCATCACATGCAAGTATGCAAGCCGAGTTCATAAGCAACTACTGACAACATTAAATATTGTCTCTCTCCGTGCCTGTACCATCATTGAAGGATTCGGATGACATCCAATTCTCCTAAGATTGTCTCACAGAAGTTCTATGGGTGACATATCAGGTGATCAGGCTGACCATGGCTATACATTGATCCAGTGTTGAACTTGATGTATGTGCCTGCATCGGTGAAAAGAAAAATGTATGGCCACGTCTCAAAAACTGTAGATTCCGAAGTTGATGTTCCCCATCAACATAAACTTTCTGAATTTTCAGCAGGCTCTGAGACCAAGCTGTCATGACGACTGATGGCATATCAAAGCGCAGTTACTGCAGATGACATCACAATGAGGAATCTGTTATGTAGGTGTAAGATGTGGATTTTGTAATGCAACATCTATTGGGTGATTGTCATTTTTGTACAATTTACTGTTTTTGCGACGTGACCATAAATGTTTCTGTTCACCAATGCATGTTCTTTACCACCCTTTTCATACCCTTAAGTGCAATAATACTATGTTTTATATGCAGTGTAAATGTGATTCATGAACTCATTTTACACGTGTAACTAAAACACAGCAATGTGTGATTACCTCTAATTGGTTGAGATATGTCATTGGAAATGGGATCTTTCAAACCTTATCTGAACGTACATGTATATTGTCATTTGTTTTTGTTTTAAATTGGTATACTTTTTTATCATCAGTTTCTTAGAGTGGACTCAGTCTAAACCAGATTTAAGGGGGAGTTACGAAATACACTGGTATACACAGAGTGCCACATTAGATCAATGACGCCCAAGCTGTTGTCATTGGATGAGACTGAGATGGTGCTGGTTTACAGAGATTGTAGGCATGCTAAATTCTGGAACATCTGTTATTGTTGTTGAATGGATTAAGGTTGCCATAGAGGCATCATTTATGATCTCAGAGAACATGTGCAACAAACTGGCACAACAGTCGATCATCCCTGATCTGGTAGACCACATGTGACATCACAAGTGGAAGATGGTCACCTCCGCTTATGTAACTGATTCATGACCAAAAAAGAGAACTTGAAATGAAATGTTTATGGGTATGATATGTGCCCAAACCATCCTTGTGGGCTACTCGTATGCATGCACACCGACCATACGTAAGACTAATTCTGACCCTATTCCACCATCAACAACCTCTCATTTGGGCATTGAGACATATGCAATGGACTTGGAGAGACTAGAACTGAATTTCCTTTTCACATACATTCAGCAGTTGAGGCGTTGTCCTGCTGTTGTTGCTTCCTGAGGGGCTATACACATTACTAAACCTAGAGTCCCTATCTGATTGTGCATTTTGAATTTCACCCCATGCATTCCTCACTATCATGATTTAAATTGCCCTAGATTGCTATGTAGTATTCTTGTCATGTTGGTGATGCAAAATATATCTATGACCTCCATGCCCATCTCATATTTATGAACACTGGACCCATTAACTTGATTGTCGGGCTTCTTTTTTGGTTTAGTTTATGTGGTCTGGTGTCTTTTATCTTGGTTGTCATGGAAATGATCATGTGAAAGACAACATCAGTTCTCATCCAGTTTTCATTTTGTTTTTGTGGGTAACCAACTGAGATAGACACCAGATGAGCTACCGGGACATGCACTGCATTAACAATACTCTCCAAATGCTTGTTACAGTTTTTCAGCAAATAGAAGGGAGTGGGCATGGAAATGTTGGCAAATTAAGGGATACTGTGGTTGCTTTCCTAGTCCTAGCTCAGACTTTGCATGTGAAATATGAAGTTATTCTATTATCTGCTGCTAGTTGTGGTTGAGATGGCCCTTGTTATTCATAAAAACCCCACCAAAAAAAACAATAATAATAGGGATAATAAAGAAATTATTACATTCACTTTTAGTCGGGCAATACAAAACTCCTGACACACATTTCATGAAATCAGTATGACACACAAGCTTGTTTAATAATCTCTATATTTAACGTAGCCTTTTGCCTTTTTGGTTAATCCTAATAACACATAATTCAGTAAAACAAAATTTGTTAAAACATCATGGGAGTTTCTTATGGCACTGTTGTGAATTATAACCACTTATATATACATGTACATGTATATATACAATGTAGGCATAGCATCTCCAGGACGTCACAGAAGTGCTAGGCCTATATACATGTATATATAAGTGGCTGTAATTCACAACAGCCACTAGCACATATAACTTTAGGTCAGGTCAGGTCATAGGGTTTAACGTGCACATTCAGAGCAAGCTGTTGTAGCGCACGCCTATCGTGGGTGCAAGTGCTTGCGAAGCAAGCTCTTCCATCCAAGACAGAAAGTTGGGTGGGGAGAGAGGAGACCACCTGCTCAGGCAGGTGCAAGGGAGCACCAGCAGTCTGACCGAAATTGGTAGCAGGTGAGAGTGGGTCGTGGTGCTATGGAATTTTGAATGGAGCATTAATAAGCCAAAGAGAAAAAGGTGCGCAGTTTGATTTGAGGAAATTTTTGCGCGAATTTTGAACAGTCGATCTAAATTGTAAAAAAAGCATTCAAGCTAGTATAGGTTTTGACTTAGTATATCGAGAGTAGCTCGTTACATTTATAGGCCACTACTAGCCTTGGTGGTATTGTGGTTGAGTCATGGTAGGTACAGGGTTCACAGCCCGGTAACAGCTCCCACCCAGAATGAGTTTTAGTGACTCAGTGGGTAGGTGTAAGACCACTACACCTCTTCTCTCTGACTAACCCACTGTCCTGGACAGATATGCCAATGCTTCAGTGATAAGTGTCATTTCAAATGACCATCATTACACCACTGATAAAGGGAAATCACTAGTCAAATGAATATGCATGTCAAGAGTTAAGAATGTGTGACATTTAAGACAAATTGTAATAAAAGTGTTTTAAGAAAATCTACTTTGAGATATTTTATAGGTATAGAAACACACGTGCTGGATGTCACGAAGAATGCAGATGTGGAGAGTTTTGCATCAAAGATAGACCGAATCGACATTTTGTTTAACTGTGCTGGGTAATCTAATACTTTATATTACTACAATGAAATTTTTGTTTTTTTAGTTCTTTGACAGTGTATATAAAGCAAAACATATTTATTCAGTAACATTACTTTAATCAACAACTGTTGTCAGACCATCATGAATATTGTAATATTGAAGATTATTTTTACAAATCAGTTCTTTTACAAAATATTTCAGTGCTTAACTCAAACTTATTAAGCATTTGTTTCAGATTATGCATTTAAATGTTTTGTACATTCCTTACAATAATTGTTTCAAATTACATGTATATAAAAGTTCATAATTAACATAAAAGTTCATTGAAAAAATGCTGATCGAAGTAAACCATTTTCTGGAAATGTTCCTGTTTGTTTTAAGATTGGCATGTATATATCACAGATTCCTGTTTGTTTAGCGTTTGAAAGGTATATATCACAGATTCCTGTTTGTTTAGAATTTGAAAGGTATATATCATAGATTCCTGTTTGTTTAGAGTTTGAAAAGTATATATCACAGATTCCTGTTTGTTTAGAGTTTGAAAGGTATATATCATAGAGTCCTGTTTGTTTAGAATTTGAAAGGTATATATCATAGATTCCTGTTTGTTTAGAGTTTGAAAAACTATTTTACCAATTCCAACAATATTTTGTGGGATGGTTGG
>JAECMU010069043.1:7945-20680 GCA_016106625.1 Dracogyra subfuscus
AGAGGTGCATACAAACAAGTAATTTAAGAACTTCAATTTCTTGCCCACTAGACATGGTTATCCAGCTTTGGCATGGTGCTAGAAAAATCTGTCTAACCCTAAGACTAGATAAATCTGTCCAGCCTAAGGGCTAGACTATTTCTACATACACGTGACATCATACTTCATGATTACAATTGACGTCATATTCTGTTTGCCATTTAATGTTGTATCATGGTTTTAAAAATATGTAAACAAATTAATATTTTCAACTTTATATTTATTGGTAAGCTGTTACATTTTTATGTTGTTGCATAATGTAGACTATATTTTTGAAAGGAGTTTGTACGTGAAATGTTTTTGAATCATTCTACAATAAACAAACCATAGCTTACAAAATTAATGTTTTGTTAAGTACTGTAATTAAATGGGAAAGAAAAAATCAAACACCATTGTGAGGTATAGATAAGGCAATTCCAAACCCTGAGTAAACCTCGGCCCACAAAAAACATTTTGTCCCCAGATTCTATTAATATTTGACAGATGTCTTTGTAACTTAATTATGTAATTGCTTTTTTGTACATTTAACTTTAAAAATTCGGTATTCAAAATGTCAGAAAATATTTTTTAAACTTTCACAGCTACACGTCTGTCTACACAATTACATTCCATCAAAAATGATTTGACAATTCCATTCTGTAATGACAAGTTAATATTAACAAAATATTTTTATTTCTAATTATATGTAAAATACTATACATAATTTTGTGATAGTAATTTGATATTACCCAACTATTCCATGATCCCTTTGGATCGGCTTTTCTGTACGGAAGAAGACGATCTCGCAGAACCTCACATGCCGCCTGCAAAATACATACATAACAATAACGTGATATTAAGCTGTTTATATGCATGGCAGTAGGATCCTGCACCTGAGTATCATGCTTAAGCATATGAGACAAGAGGCGGGGTGGGGTGGTTGGTCAGGGGCAACTACCCTCCTTGTGCTGAGGCAAATCATCCAATTTGAGCTGACCTGAAACCTTTTCAACCTGTATGTCCATCATTCTACCCACAATATTAGATGAGTAGTGATTCATTTGCAACCCTATATGGCTGTTTGGCAGAGTAATGTTAATATGATGTTATTCAGATTCTGGCCTCCCATATAAAAATGAAAGCTGTACGCCTATGCTACATGTGGCCTATAAAGCTTATATTATATTATAATATAATATATTACCTATATGGGCTCAAATATACAGGGCAATATTTTTTCGATCTCTACAGTGTGCAAATTGCTTCTACAGCCAATGATTGGCTGGCTTAAAAATGATTTTTGCTTGCCATGGCTGGAACTTCACTTTCATTCATATAATGTTTCCATTCTGGGTCTGAGAATACACATACGTTATACGATCTACAAAGATTTACAAAAACAAATGGACTAATTTATTTTGTAAACATGAAATAATATATTTTTATAAACAGCGGCTTTAGTAATATATATACACATACGTTATACGATCTACAAAGATTTACAAAAACAAATGGACTAATTTATTTTGTAAACATGAAATAATATATTTTTATAAACAGCGGCTTTAGTAATATATATAAATAATTATTTTCAAATGCAAATACAGTTGTATTATTTTGTACTGTAAACATTTAGTTGTAAAAAGAATCTGGTTATGCTGTGTCACTTACACTACGTCATGTAATACGTGTAATATTATATGATGTAATGGCTGATGGTTTTGTAGTAGACAGCAGAGGAATTTTTACATTAAAAATTAGTTAAAATTGACAATGGATAATAAAGAGAGTAACCAAGTCACTATGAGGAGTCCCTTGTGAATGAATGTTGTAAAAGCCTTGCCAAAGGTTTGGGTTTACAACATTCATTCACTCAGGACAGATAATTTGTAATTCCTCGTAGCTCATTAGTTATTCTCTAAATATTATATTATATTATATTGGTGCTAGGTGAGAAATAACATCAAGTTTTAAATAAAATGCTTCAAAGGGACATTCCTTAGTCTGCTACACTTCTAAACATGTTATAGAGTAAAAGAGACTTTTTAAAGATTGTAATTATATATCATTTTTTTTTTTTTCTGCATAAAATATTAGTGGCTGTATATTAAACTTGTTTCTGATCATTTTAATATTTGTACTAGGTTAAATTTCATTTTATTTCCTAAATACGTACGAAATTATTTAAAGACAAGATCCAGTTTGGACTTCTTACAAATATTAAGATGACCAGAAACACATTGAATGTACAGACATTGATATTCTAAACAAGAAAATATATTTAATATGTAAGTTTAATCGTAGGAATAGTTTATTAGTCGGAAACATCTTACAATGCTGCAAACTCAGGAATTCCCCTTTAAACATTTTTTATTGCAAGGCGATGCAATATGTCACTCCACTAAACCATTCCAGGCAAGTGTGGAGGGGAGGGGGATGATCATTCACCTTTCCTGGTGAAAACTATTATTATTTTGAATATAGCTATTAACAGTAATTTTATGAAATTGATTTTCACCTTTACTGTCTACTGTTCTGTTAATTTATGAATGAACGACACTTTCATAGAATTATAATATATATTGTCAGTATTAAGTATTGTAAGATTATTAATTTTATCATGTCTGATTTAAATCATGCAGCAAAACAATATGAAAGTAAAGTTTGCTTTATTTAATGACACCACTAGAGCACACTGCTTTATTAATCATCAGCTATTGGATGTCAAACATTTGGCAATTTTGATACAGTTTTAGAGAGGAAACTTGCTAAATGTTTTTATTAGTAGCAATGGATCTTTTATATGCATCATCCAACAGACGCATACTATATGCCATGTCCTTTGATATACCAGTTGTGGCACATTGACTGGAATGAAGAATATCCCACCGATCGGGACTGATCCCAGACCGCCCGGGCATCAGGCAAGTGCTTTACAACTGAGTTACGTCCTCCCCCAAATTGAAATAAAGGCTGACTCTGTAATAAATAAGCATTCTGAGAGTTTACTGCTAAAGCAATATATGTCTCCTGCTAGAGTCCAAAAATCTCTTAAGATCAAAATCCGTAACTCTGTCAAACATGGATAAATTCCATTTTTGACAGTTATGGCCCTTTAGGAGGATCAACTCAAATATAAAGCTGATGTGTTGGAAAGATACATACCCGGACGACCAACACATACTGACACTTTAAGAAATTAAAATGCGCAATTTTAGAGTTAATTATAAAAAAACATGATTACTCCTGGTAACCGGGGACAGCCATTTGGTTTTGGTTTTGCGACGTCCGGTCGTATAGCTTGGGGCAAAGTGACGTCAGCTCCATCCAACACCTCTATGCACAGTGTAAACAAATGCTCTAATTTACGACAAGGCTCTTTGCTTTCATCAACCTGACTTGTAGAACAACATAAATGACTTAGTATAATCAACTATTTAACTAAATATATTTCAATTTGCATCGATAGAACAAAATATAGTATTTCACTCTTTTAAAAAATCCAAGAAAAAAAAAGCATATTGTTAGGCCTATTGGTAGGGTATGTTCGAGCAAAAACGACCACTCATGATAATTTTCTTTTCTTTAGGACTAAGTAATTGTCAGTTTTGTGATTTTAGATGGGAAAGTCTACTTAATCAAGGGTTTTACAGAATTACTTACAGTAATAAAGCAGGATGTCTGATATTGTCCATTACGATTTGAGGTTTGTCCGCGCAGTTATCACACAATACCATGTGATCTTAATAAAAGAGGAAAGTATTTTCAGTGTGTCTAGACACAGTGTCTGGGGACCATCTAAATATACACCTGCCAATTTGGCTTACTGGGATGGATATTATTTCAGAACATTGCGATGCATCCACAAAAATCAGGGATGTTTTGTTTCTTTAGTTCGAAGACTAATTCCTGATGTGACACATTATGTATTACGTAACCACCAGCTCACCAAAGGGGATATTCAATGGGATGTTACAAAATGACTGCACCTGTTATATATAATAGATGTCACATTTAAGAGTTTATACTTGTTGATATTAAGCAATAATGTGCATTATATATCGTTGACTATGCATACCAGGCCAAATGGCTTAATTGTCATCTCCTTTAATAGATTCCCATGAAACTAGATTTTTAGATAAATACTTTTGTGGCACTTGTGAGAAAAAACCTGGAGAAATACATGCAGGAAAGACAGACAGACAGACAGAAATGGAACTTACAGTCCCCCCACCCCTAGCAAATGGACTGGTAAGGGACTAATAATGATTCCTAAACATGATTTCATAAGTTATAATATCATAATATACTGACAGCCATAGAAAATGCAGCACCAACTCAAGTGTCATTAAATCCGTGACAGTAGCAAACAAATTCTATTCAGGCACTGTATTACGAAAAATATACTATTCTGCAAACAGATAACAAAATCCAAGAGGTTGTTAACATCCTTTAATTTCATTAACCAGCACGTATTGTGCTTGGGGTTGCAAATAGACTTTCTGGTAATATGGTACCAAATGTCAATACCAGGTGTGGCCACCATGGGCTGCCAATACGGCAGCACAGCGACGTCTCATGGAGCAGATGACCCTCCTGATGAAGGCCTGGGGGATCTAATGCCACACACGAACCAAATTTGTCTCAAGTTGCTGAAGAGTGTGAGCAGGGGCTTGTTGCAGGAGGAATCGTCCCATTTCATCCCAAACATGTTCTATTGGGGCAAGGTCGGGTGACAAAGATGGCCATGGAAAAACATCGATATGTTGTTGGTTCAGATAGGCCATGGTGAGTCTGGCCGTGTGAGGCCTGGCGTTGTCATGTTGCAACGTCTGTAGGTGAGGGTTAGTTGCCATGTTGGGTATGACGTGGTTTTGGAGGACCTTGTCTCGGTAGGTTTGGGCGTTGCAACGTCCTCGGAAGATGTGAATGTCTGTCCTGCCGTACTTGCTGATTCCTCCCCAAATCATTACACTACCACCTCCCCAGCGATTCACCTCTTGGACACAACAGTTGGCGTATCTCTCACCACGTCTCCTCTACACCCGCATCCGCCCATCGGCATGGCTGAGATGGAATCTGGATTCATCTGTAAAGAGGATCTCTCCCCACTGATGCTGTGTCCATCGACAATGCATTCGAGCCCACTGAATTTGCTGTTGTCGATGCCAATGTGTCAGAATCGGTCCAACGTAAGGTCTTCTTGGTCGCAGGCCCTGCTCCTGTAGTCGGCGCCGTACGGTCTGCTGGCTAATGGGACCGTTTGGGCCATGGGTGGTAGCAGCTGTCCTAGATGCAGGTTGGAATCTGTTGCGAAGGTGAGACAGGTAAATTTGCCGGTCTTGGTGACGGGTGGTGACACGTTGTGAACCAGGGCGAGGTCGATCACGTGTTGTGCCAGTTTGTCGTAGGCATTGTTGCAGTCTCACAATCGTAGAATTGTGGCAACTGAATCTGCGGGCCACTTCCCTCACCGACAAGCCGGCTCTAAGACATCCTATGGCTCATTCCCTCTAAATGTCAGAAAGTCGCGGCATCGTTGCAGTCGTTGCATGAACCTAAGGTCGATCACAACATGTGAATCTGATAACTCAATTTCCGGGCTTTATATCCGTGGATCTGGTACTGTAAGGTTCGAGTAGCATGACTTGCCTGTGCTTTTGTGAGAGTTTGAATAATTTTGCTCCCAAACAAACACATGCTTCAGCACGTGCAGAACGTACGGTTTGACGTGACCTTCCATACACTGGCAATCATTCTACCCTCTATTTAAGACCCCATCTCCACAAAAACCAAAAATATGCCAAATAAATGAGTGCTGCATTTTCTATGGCTGTCAGTATAGTTTTACATAAACCTATTTTAACAGAGTGTACATGTATATTTTAGAACTGAGTTACCTTCACGGCTCCTCCATATATGTCCGAGCTGCTACTGGCTGCTGTGGATGAAGTGTTGGGGACTTTGTCTGTGCTGGTCTCATTAATGAACACTCGACTGTGAGGTATCTCCAGGATACGACTTGCAATCTGAAACCAACCTAATATTGGAACTCACCAGTTGTACATTTTACTAGACAAGACCAGTTTAGTTTAGATAGGTAGGTAACTAGTTTAATGTACCTATATACCACTGTGGTTTCGAACGCGCCTTTGTTTAGAGCCAGTGTTACGTCAGAATAGACTAACCAATTTTTTTTTTAATTTATATTAAATAAATGTGTGTAATGTTAAATAAAAGCAAATGATAGTCTAATTATATTGATCAAAACATTAACACATTCGAATCTATATCTGTATAAGACAGTTTCAATGATATTTTGATGGTTTTTAATTCCAGGTTCATCATTCAACAAATGATGATGGCTCCATAAAAATGTGTTTTACATGTTGATACTCATAAAAAGCTATAAATACCTCATTGAAAAAACACACAAAAAAAACACAATGAAATGAGACCTAATATGTGTATATTTGTTTGATGTCTATAGTTGAAACCTTGAGGCCTATATATACATGTAAACAAATTAAATTATTCAATAATTAATATTAGTCATAAAGTAAATTAAAACTCAAAAAGCTGGTTTATAATAGTTGCTTAATAATAGGCCTATATATAATATATACAAGTCATTCGGTATATATACTTGTCTAAGTTTTATGTTTAATACAGATACCTGTATCATCTTTATATGCAGTCCTTGTCCCATTTCAATTCCTCCGTGAGTCAAGAGAACCGACCCATCCCTGTATATATGGACCAGTGCGCCACCCTAAAATGAAATATATTTCAATATTTTGGCAGTCAATGATAACTGGATATTTGTAGGGGTGGGAGTTAAAACTGTATTTTAATGCTCTTTATTTAAGTAACCTCTGCTTCTGTTTATCCTAATGTTTGTAATGCCTAACGTTTATAATATGTATCAAAGTTCTGAGAAGTTAAAACTGATGATATTTTGAGGTATGACAAACATTAGAAAAATCAGAAACATGGCTGACACCCTGATATTTGTAGCATGAAAATGCAACTGATCATCGATTAATTACAATTATTGAAAATGTTTCCGACTAACAGAGTCTGGTTAACAACTAGAATTACACGTTCAATACAGTTTCTTATTTGTAATATCAGTGTATCTGTATATTCAGTACGTTTCTGGTCGTTCTATTGTTTATATTCATTTTAGCAAACATTTCATTTCATTTCCCAATATATATTTTTTCATATGAAGGAAATTAGTGGCAGGTAAAATCAATTCTTGGTTTCTACAAATATCAGAGACATTTTGTATATACAAACACTGATGTCCTAATGCATTTCATATGTACTTTTCGTCATTGAAAATAGTTTGTAGTTTGTAAACAAGATACCACAATGTTCTCAAGTCATCTGACCAATTCGATGGTGACTGACATATTGCATCAACACAAATGTCACATTCAGTTAAATGGCTACTAATGTTTACATAACATATTATTTGTTTGCATTATGTACCGGTAGCTATAATGTAATATGAACCTCACATCAAGAAATGCTTAAATGCTAGTTTTAAAATAAAGGTTTTGAAATTTAAAAATTAGCTAAAAGTGGAATTGCCTACCTGCAAATGAGCCAAAATTACTTGAGCACGACCACAGGAAGATGTATTATGTATCAGAAAACTTCTTTCAACATAGGATTCGAAATTGGAAATGTCTGTTTGTGTATTTCTTACACATTCATTAGTGAGAACACGATGCATTATGTTTGGTTACACATGGTTGTTAACATGTGTACATGTGTTAACAATGTCAAGACATACAACTGGCTGCTCCTAGGTGATGACAAAGTCACCAATGCCATACATCCAATGAAAAACTACACATTAACCTGACATTCATGTGTCTGTGATGAATAATTAAGTCAGCTACAAGTGCAATAGCTGTAAATAACTTTTAGTTGAAAAAGATGTTACATTTTCCTTAAAATCTGGTTTTTGAGGATATGTAAGAAATATAATAATAGTTATGTCTGTTGGATACCATTTATCTCACAACTTGTTGTTTAAAAATGTATCAAAATCACTTTTGCTCGTTAGATACATTTTTAAAAACTTGTTGTGAGATAAATGGTATCTAACTGCCACTCATTTATTATTCTCTATATATTGCTGAAAACTATATAAACATTACCTGGTTTAAAAATTTGCAAGTATACTCATATCCAATTCCATGAACCACAGGAATAAATGCAAGTCCACGCTTCACCCATCTGCTCTTTCTAGATTAAATAAATAAAAAACATAGGGGTGGGGGGAAATTAAATTGTCAATTGGTCCCACTTGTCGTCACAACCTGGGAGGAGGGGGGGAGAAAGAAAAAAAAGAGGAATAAAAAACAAACATTTAAAAGACGATATCTGCCAAATAGATTTTTTTTTTTTTTAAATCATAGTGACATTTGCATAGTTTTATCTTGAATCATGAACGCGAAATGATTAACATGAAAAACTCTTCATCTTTTATTCAATGGCATCAGTGACAAAACCCACAAACTGTATATATTTTACATAATAGAATAAATAATATAAAAAAGGAATAAAAGTTATTAATATTAATTCCAAATATATGTATAAAAAGTACGAGTATTCTGTCTAGTGTCCTGAAAATTAATAAAAGATTGCATCGTAGAAGCGTTTGACAGCCTGAGCTAGCGCATGTTTAGACAAAGAGAGTAATAACATCATCACTGAATGGATGGAATTTGACCTCTTCTGGCTCTTGAGATAACAGTAAATGTAGCTGTTTTGCTTACTCCCATTTGTTAAAAAATAAAAAACAAGAGGTGGAAACCTGTAGTTAATTTTAAAATCCTTTATAATTATTGGATACACTATCAGCCCTTGAAATTCGGACAAGTTTGCTACGGCAATTAAGTGCCATCGCAAATCAATTTTGCAGTGGCACTACGGCGGCAATTTTAAAGAAAAGATTAATGTTGTCAAAAGTATTCATATATGATCCACTCCAGTAATAATATGCTAAAACATGACATCTAAACTTTACTTTCGTAACCTTCTATACTGGAATAAACTGATTCATATTAATTGAGGAAACATTGGGCCACATTCAATTATAAATGCTTTTCTGGGATCTATAATTGACCCGGAGTTCAGAAAAAATGCCTTCAAATTTGCGACGGCAATGAAATGCTGTCGCAAATCAATTCTGCGATAGCTTTTGTGACGGCATTGCTGATTGCCACCGCGAATTTCTAGGGCTGCACTATACAGTCAACAATAAATACATTTATAGATTATTTCAGTATATTGTATGCTATTTTAAGCAGTTTGTATTGCACAAAAGCCTCTTGCGTCAGACTAGGACACTCGACCCGACAGAGCTCCATGAATAAGTGTTGACAGGTGTTGATTGCAAAATCTGGTCCTTTTCATTGGAGTGTAATACCTTGATGGCTCTAACGAGCTACTCTCGATATACCTATAGTCAAAACCTATACTAGCTCGAATGCGGTTTTTTTACAATTTAAATTGACCGTTCAAAATTCGTGCCAAAATTTCCTTCTCTTTGGCTTATTAATGCTCCATTCAAAATTTCACAACACCACCACCCACTCCCACCTGCTACTGATTTCCATCGGACTGCTGGTGCTCCCTTGCACCTGCCAGTGCAGGCGGTCCCTTCTCCCCTCCCAACTTTCTGTCTTGGACGGAAGAGATTGCTTCGCAAGCACTTGCACCCATGACAGGCGTGCGCTACAACAGGTAGTGAGTTTCCTGAGTACTATATATCTGAATTAGCAAATGTTTGACATCCAATAGCTGATGATTAATTAATCAATGTGCTCTGGTGGTGTCGTTAAAGAAAACAAACAGATTTGTTTTTTGTTTTGTTTTGGTTTGGGTTTTTTTGTGGAGGGGGGGGGGGGATTACAGCACACCTCCATTTAAAGGCTGGACACTACCACCAGTATCCAGGAATATCTCCTGTGGGGACAGGATGTAGCTCGGTAGTAGAGAGCTCGCCTAAGGCACATTAGGTCACATGATCAAACTCTCTCAATGCACTAATGACCCACTGCTGGTACATCAAAAGATATGTTAGGTACTGTCCTGCCTATGGAAAAGGGCAAATAAAAAATTAGTTTAAATTCTGCCCTCCTCATACTCCACACCACTCATTACTGCCCTAGATGAGGTGGATCCAGGGGGGGGCAGAGGCTCACCCCCCTAAATATTATTATAATTTTATTATTAATTAATTTTCATCCCCCTTCAAACCTCTCCCAAAGTTCCCTTGAAATTCTGCCTCATGTGATTGGGCTCCCCCCCCATTGGATTGTCTGGATCCACCACTGCCTAGAGTCGGTATCTGGTGAAGTTATGTAGTCCTTGCTGTACTTTCATGGAATACGAGATCAATAATTTAGATGTTATATTCTGAATTCTGAAAACATTTATAAAGCTTACCTGTTGAACTCGTCCACCCGTTTTCGACTTGCATCATAATTCGATTTCTCTCTACACTCAGCCCATATCTGCCGCAAGTTACACCCAGTTAGAAGCTGTTTCACGGCTTTCATGGAAGTGTCACTGAGCATGTTCAATTCTCGAATCTGCATTGTACAATACACAGTTGGTACAACAGAATGGATTTCATTTTTGCTAATACAGTGAAACCCCTCAATACCGGACATCAATGGGACCAAGTAAAATGTCCGGCTTTCAGGGGTCTGCCTGGACGGAAATACTTTCCGTTCTCCATAAAATAGGGAAAGTGTTTTAAAACAAGAACAACAAGACTATGTTGACAGAACCACTGCCATACCAGTTCATTGGGCTTTACATGCGTTGTTAAACCGCCGTTGATTCCCGCTAATATTCTTTTCAAACTCTGCCTTATAAACCTCTAGATTTTGTAATTATATCTCCAACTGTTGATTTGCCAATACTAAACTTTTCACTCAAAGATCTTAACATTGGTTTAGGTACAATTTCGAAACTTTTAATTATTTTCAGTGTATCATCGAGCGAGAGTTCAACACGGTGATGTTTAGCTGGACGTTCCGTAATGTTGAAAATCGACATGAAAATATACTTTTGTTTACTCTTTATTTCGCTAAACAAACCCCAAAACATTCACACAATAGGAATTCAGCAAACTAAATTCCCTGTTATTTGTGTCAATCTTTGAAGCAAATCAAGAGGCATGTTTGTGAAGGATCATATTTAAGACCTTAAAACACACTCGTAACTTAATAAAGACATCTAACCCAAACCCGAACTCTGCCAATGTTAACTATAATTACAACACAATCAATGTGTTTACAGTAGTTAACTCCATACCAAAGCTTGCGATCAGTCCTTTTAATTGTTTATTGTCAAGTTGCTAATCGTGCCTGCTGAGTGGTACCTGTACTGTATGCAGTGGTGATTACATTGATAACAGCGAACTCGAGCATGCGCATAGTGCACTAGTCATCGGTGTTCACAGACAGGTGGGCGCCATATTGATTGGTATCGGTTTGATCGTCCGGTTTTCAGGGATAGGATTTACATTAAGTTGACACATTGGGACCGAATTGTTTGTCCGGTGTTCATTTTAGAGGGGTTTCCGGTTTAGAGGGGTAAAATATAGTGTTAAAAGATGTGTAAATCACGGGACCGCGGAAAACGTCCGGTCTTGAGGGGATTCCGGTTTAGAGGGGGTCCGGTGTTGAGGGGTTTCACTGTACAGTGTTAATCATTCTTATTCATGAGTGATAATGAGAGATAACACAATTTAAAAATATATATGGCAGTTTATTCTAAGTTACATGTACCTCTGTGGGTGATTTTCTCAAGAAATCTGCAACATGACCAATCCAGGTTTCCGTAATGAAAAATGACTGAGGTAAGCCAAATCCCCGAAATGATGTGTTTGGGGAGATATTTGTCCGGCACACGCGTCCAATTACCTTCACATTTGGTATATAATAGGCACAGTCACAGGCTAACACAGCACCATGTAACACCTAAAACATAATAACCAAAAGAAAGAGGTTTATGAGTGTTACACTTTCATTTATTACTCACTTTCATTTATTACCCACTTAATGAATGCGGTTTTAAATTACTATACCCTGTACTACAAATATAAAATTATATGTGCCAAGATATATTTCCTTTTTTTTCAAATAATGTTCCTTTCCTAAGTTATGCACTAGAATGTAGGGTTTACGTCATGCTTGACTAGAGATATGTTTGGAGCACCAACCATTTTGTTATGTACATAGAACATTAACTTAAAAAAAGGGAGTAATAATAACACTAACATCATCTTGACACCATAACTGAAGTGGGTTTTTTTTTTTTTTTTAAACCTCACCCACTAAAACAAAACAAAATATTTAAAAAATACACAAATGAAAAAACCAAGTAACAAAAGAAATACCCACTGCTAAATGTAACACCAGGAAAAATGAAGATGTAACCACATACATTGCTTGCTTGACATACTGCACAAGGTTACATGCATATGTTTATCCTAAAATAGATTCAATTCCATTATGTGGTTATAAACTAGGGCTGTAACGAATACACAGGGTGGCGAATACGATACGTATCACGAATATAAGGTGACGAATACAACTATTTATTCATGAATACAATGCATATAGGCAAAAACGTGCAAATTATGATGCATTTGCTTATTCAGTTGTATGTATTGTATTGTAT
>JAECMU010069061.1:0-37070 GCA_016106625.1 Dracogyra subfuscus
AAACGGAATGGTGTATAGTGCACGAGCGCCACCTGTCGTGAAGTCTCTGATTCAACCCTATTAGATCAGTTCACTATCATGTCTGTGTACACATCAATTAACACCCTATTAGTCCCTAGTATATATAGCGAGATCAGACAAAGAAACAGTCAACCTCAGGATTAGCATGCTAAAACCCATTCACACATGATTGATTGAGTCGGCTTTTGATAGGGTGGCCAATAGAGCTGGGCGGTATTCGGTATATACCAATCGGTATCGGTATCATGTCAATACCGAAATACCGTACCGAGCAAATCTCAAAATACCGAAAATTTCGGTATTGCAAAGTATGTATTCCCGCCTTTAAGGAAAACACTAAAAATACATCTGACGACACCACATTACTCACAAAATTGCCGATAAGAAGAACGTATGGGCAAAATATTTCAATAGAAAGGACCAAAAACATGCATATGCACTTTGTGCCAAGAAAAAGTATTGTCCGACTATGACAATACAACCAATTTGAAGAGAAGAGAAAACAGGTAAAAATTATATCATGTACGCGAAATTGTTTCAGTGCTATGCACACGTCAGGCACACGTGCACAAGCGATGCTATTCCATGTGATTGAGGCGTGATTCGATGTTTAGGGCCTACTAAATTCATGTCATTCCGTGAATGCATTCTGTTGTTGAATTTGTGTCACAGTAACAGTTTTGCGTTACCTACTACTGCTAGTTTTTGTTAAGGCCGGGATTCTAACTTTCTAACACCGCATTACAGACTAGCGTGTCTGACGACCACGCATTTATATCGTGAAAAGAATGCAGGTCAGCTTTAACGGAATAAAACGAATACTTCGGAAAAATGTCGGAGAGGTTCATGTTTAAAACAACCGCTTTTTATATTTATTAAATAAAACTTGTTAAAGTTTACTTGTAAAAAATCTATATAACATTTTCCGATGTTTAAGACATTACTTGTTAGAAAACCTCCCTTTGATAAAATAATTTAAAAAAATGGTTTGAACATAAATAAGGGGAAGACCCTAACGTGGGCGTGCATTTAGAGGCAGGTATACTTAAAATACTGCTTAATATTGGTTAGTTATTAGTGTTATATGAATACCGAATACCGTACCGATACCGAGGTAAATTGCCACCAAAATACTGATACCGATACCGACCTTGAAATTTCAATACCGCCCAGCTGTAATGGCCAAAGATCCTGCAATCTGCGCCTGCTGGACTATTGTGGACAGTTGTGTTTTATAAATATATTAGAATGTTAATCTTTGTTTTGTTTTAATAATGTGGGACACAGACAAAATATAGAAATAAATGCATCATATTATTAATGTGAATAACATAAACTGGCATCTTTCACATTAATATTATGATCACATCAATTGTTTTTTCTCTCTTTTTTTTGTGTGTCAACATCCAACAATAGCCAGTCATTGCTTATATTAATCTTAATTTGTTATAATATTTAACTGAATGTTTGGAATCAGAAATATTCTAAATGATGTGTGTGGGTGTTTTGTTTTTTTCAGTGGTCAGCAAATTTTAGGTCCACCACGAAAAAAAGGCAGCAGAGTTGTAGACAGTCTCTTTCAGTCAGCAAAGGAGTAAGTTGTTAGAAATGATAATCTTTCAACAGGTGTATTAATGGTGTTCTGTAAACAACACAGTTACAGTAGAGTAAACAACACATTTACAAAGGAGTAAGTTCTTGGAAATTATGGAATATTTCAATTCAGGTGTATTAACTTTGTTTTGTAAAACATCACTGTTATGAAACGGTAAGTTGTTAGAAATGGTAATATTTATTTTCACCGCAGCCTGAAAGTTAAAAAGTTACAGTTTGGTTTTTGTAACAACACCACTACAGCACAATGATTTATTAATGATCTGCTATTGGATGTCAGACATTTGATAATTCTGACACACTGTTTCCGAGGAAATCTCCTACATTTTTCTATTAGCAGCAATAGGTGTTTTATATGCACTTTCCCACTGACAGGATAGCACATACCAAATTCTTTGATCTGTAAATTGTGTGCCACTGGTTGGAATGGGAATTTGAAAATTAATGTTTTTTTACGACCCCTGCAATTAAGAAAATTTCTACTACAAAAATTTACCATAGGGAAAAAAAAACCCTGGGTTGCTGCAAATTTTAAAATTTTAATAGATAATTTGGCAATATTTTCTGCTCACTCGGAGCTAGCCCAGTATTCCACAACCTGTACTGGGGAAAAAAAAGGGGAAAACCCAACACTTAAGATAATAAATTAAAAGTTTATTTCGTATTTTTTCTTTAGACATGGTGCTGAAGTGCTGGATGACACTGACGTAAAGAAGAAGCCAACTAGTTCATTTGTCGGGACGGGATACCGGTTGGGTGAGACAGAGGCTGAATCTGTGGTCATCCCCGGACGGTCAGGACCTTCCCAACCCAGACAGGTAGTTACAGTACAAACTAGCAGCCCATTCAACTGAGTGATGCTACTCTTTTGTTAACCCTTAGACTACTAAATTAATTTTTAGCAAAAACCATGTTGAGTGGGTACAAGTTTATAATTTTTACTCACATATATTCACTTAAATGTTTTATAAATACATGAAATAAAGTTCATATATGAATCGGTAAGTATACTTTTCCCAAAAAGAAACGCAAAATGGTTGATTTCTTAGATAACTATTGTAAACCGACACATCGATGTACAAACTGTGAATATAATGACATTTGGTGATTCAAACGTATAGCTTTTGTTACAGTCGCCAAAAAGCAGTTAACACAAAATAAAGGCTGTGATCGTGTTTATTAGACAAAACGTCCCCACATGCAAACCACGTTACCAGTGCATGTGCACATGAAATTTGAATACGAGGGTTATAAAAATGCAAGGTTTTCGAATACTTCTGTTCATTATTTTTGTTCTGACCCAACAACAAACAAATGCCACGACTGAGTGAACCGCAACGAAACAACGCCATCGGCCATTTACAAGCTGGCGAATCCTTCTAGGTCGTAGCCTGGGTGTTCCATGTATCCCCAAGCACCATCTTGAGATTGCATCAGCAATACCAGGTCTGCGTACAATATCAGCTCAGACAGTGCGCAATCGTTTACGCGAGGCAGGTATTCAAGCCAGACAGCCTGTAAGAAGAGTGGTTTTGACTCAACAACATCATCGACTACGACGTCAATGGTGTCAAGTGCAAAGAGTCTGGCCTCAAGTACGATGGAGAACTGTCTGGTTTAGTGACAAGGCTCGATTTCTGCTTCGTCGAGCTGATGGAAGATGTCGAGTTTACAGACGTCGTGGTGAACATTTTGCTGAAAACTGCATACAGGAAGCAGACAGATTTGGCGGAGGTAGTGTGATGGTGTGGGCAGCAATCTCATACACTGGCAGGACTAACCTGGTTCACATCCAAGGCAACTTAACGGCACAGAGATACCGAGATGAAATTTTGCAGCCACATGTCGTTCCAGTTATGAATAATGGTAACGCTGTATTCCAGCACGACAATGCGAGACCACATACAGCCAGATTCACAACAGCGTACCTACACAACAATAACATTCAGGTCCTGCCCTGGCCCTCTAAATTTGAACCCTATAGAGCATTTATGGGACGAGTTGGATGAGGCAGCATCAACCACAGCCACAGAATCTTGCTCAGTTGGCATTATTACTACAGGCAGAGTGGGCCACCATTCCACAAGGTGTAATTCGTAATGTCATTGCTTCCATGGGAAGGAGGTGTCAGGCAGTTGGACTCCCATGGTGGGCACATACGGTATTGATATTATACTGTTATATCCTTGAACTTTAACCTTTTCATTGTAATACCATCAATATTAATGAACTGCGAAAGTGTGTGTAAAATGTGAACATTCTGCTGCTTTCTCTTGATCCATTAGATAGATATTCCCAATGTCAATAAAATCTACTTTTGCATTTCTTTTTTGTTAGAGTATATTATTTCCGTGGGGTTTGTTTAATTTTTAGATCAGCTAATGGTGATTAAAATTGGACAAAAAGGTTGCGTTTACTTACGGGCATTTGTGGCTAGCTGTCCAATATTTATGTCCATTATTCCCGATAGCAATTGTTTTTTGACTACATTTCATACTGCAATATTTGGTGATTTTCAAATTTATTATCAAATTAGCTATTACAATCGGCTATCGATCCATGAAAATGACCGTGACGTGCCGCCATTGTTGTCAACCGAAAATACTTGCCGAAAACCACTTTTTGAACTAAAAATTTCATGGTATTTTCAGTTGAAAAATTCAAAATAAAAGCCACCATTTTGACCAGAAATCTTTTTTCTTTAATTTTATTTCTGTTTTTCCGGTAAGTGTCCTGTGAAAAACTGTCAGAAATATGAATTGGGAAATGCACGGTATGCAGTATGTCAATTGGTGTGACGTGGGCGAGATATCTCGCCTGTAGTAGTCAGAAGGTTAAATAGTGTGCTTTTTGAAAACCTTATAAAATACAAAAATGTTTACGTTCATATTTATATATATATATATATACATGTATGTATGTGTGTGTGTTCATTCTGTGCCCCCAAGCCCCCACTTTTAGACACCTTCCTACACCTGTAATATTTGAAGCTGGTAACCAGTGATTACAACTTTAATTATTAATGAGATCTGATTATTGCAAAGATAAAAAATAAAAGAATGTAAATATACACATAATCTGATGAGCAATGTTGTTTGTAATGCAAACCTCTGAGAATTGGAAGTTTGTGTAAACCATTTCTGGATTATGCAAAAACATGTTTGTTAAAAAAAATCTGGACATGCATTAGTACCAAGAGAATAAAGTTGTCAGAGGCCTTGTTCCGTGCTTATAAAACTTGAGTTAGATGCATTCATTAATGACATCACATACATACAATTTGTATGGCATTGTCATAACATTAGAGTCTCAGAGTCTATTAATAGAGTTTCGACTCTCAACATTTTATAACCACCAGGCCTGGTATTGTTTATATTTTAGATTGACATGGTGCTTAAATTGTGGAAGGATGGGTTTAGTATTGATGATGGACCTGTCCGGGACTTTAATGATGCTATCAACCAGGAGTTCTTGGAATCCATAAAAAAAGGGTAAGGTTTGTTATCTGTTTAATGTCCGCAGACAAAACATATTTGTCCTCCTCCTTTGAGGCTCAACATTTTTCTCCCCACACCCTATTTTTCAAGACTAAAATCATCGAATGTTATCTCTAAGTGTTTGTTTGTTTGTTTTGGTTTGTCTCAGTCTATTTCTTGTTAACTGTGTATGGATTTTTGGGGTGAAATATGGTGGTAGGTGGTTAGAAGTTTACCATATGAAAGAAGAATTAACTTTATTAAAGGATCTTCATTACAAAAAAGTTATGATTTTGGTTGAATTTTAAAAAAACAGAAACCCACCATTTTCAAAGCCTGGTATGGCTATTTGATATTTAACATGGAGTCGTTACATTACAGCACGCTTGGACTCCAGATGATGAGCGGAGAAACCCACAGCTGTTACATAGGCTTTTCTTACCAAAGAGTAGCAACGGATGTTTTATATGTACAGATTCATGGAGGAAGATGAATCCCATGACCTATCCCATCTACCCGTACACTACAAAACCACTTCCCCTCCCTCATTTAGAATCGGTGCATAAAGCTATATTATTTTCAGTTTACTTTATAATGATGAATAACAGGAAAATCAGCATCATATCTAACTATATTTCACACCTAATGTTCACTTGACAGAGAGGTTCCAAGAGAACTGGTCCGACAAGCACGCGGGAGAGAAGTGAATCTCAACATGGAAGACCATCGCAACGAACAATACGTCAAACCCAAAGGCTCAACGAAAGCCTTCACTGGAGAAGGTCATATGCTGGGAAGGTCAGTATAGCATTATTACATTGTGTCTAACAATATACTAGTGATCAAAAGTATTTCGAAATTACCAAAATGACACAAAGGACAAGTTGATGCAAGTGTTGTATTTAGAAAGTAATCATCTGATGAGACTATTTAACTAAAAACACTGTTAACATTTCACATTAAAAAAAATTAAGTCTATTTGTAACAGTATTTTACAAGTGGTGGGAATGACATGCCCAAGTCATGTTGGTGAGGTGCTTGGGTGTGAAAATCAGGGCATTATTACACTGGCATGATAATGTTATAAAGGATGGGATTCAAATTCCAGTGTTCTGTAATTTAATTACACATATTTTCCATGAAATAAACCAATAAGCAATCACTGTATTTTTATAGACCGCAATGTAGAATTGCTGCATTTATTATTTTTTATAACAAACTGCTGTTTCTGCCAAATTAAGATAAAATATAAATATTTTTATCAAAAGTAGCCACCTAATATGTTTTAGGTTTTTTTTAGCACTGTACGACTATTTAATATATCTGAAATTTGACATAAACATTTATTATTTCAGCCCTGCTCCTACAGTTGTGTCTACACCTAGTGCGACGGCAACCAAAGACGTCAGTCCCGATGTGGACAGTTCGAAGCCAAGTACCAGTATTCAGATCAGACTGGCAGATGGTACAAGGTAAACAGATATGTATTTTACAGGTTAAATCTTTGGAGCTAGCATGTAGTAGGAGTGCTGGTCTTCTATACCATGGGTCATAGGGTCAATCAAGCTTGGTGGAAATTTCAGATCTTTATCAAATCACAAACAAGAGTTTGTTTGTTTTGTTTAACATCTAAGCTAGTGGTAAATTAATACCTATAACAGACTTTTGTTTTTAGGTGTGTGAGCATAACTTTGATCTAGAGCATGAAAAGGAACCCTCTGCCATCAAACAAACAGCAGCATGAGATATCCCTATGTGTCTGAGCTAGTTGTGTTCCAGTGATTGATAGCATCAAACTTTTATCAGTTCTGTATTGATAGCATCAAACTTTTATCAGTTCTGTATTGATAACATCAAACTTTTATCAGTTCTGCTCTACTGGACGCATATTTACATTTACGTGTAAGAAGCACCGTATTCTCAAAGACTGTCGTAAATGTACACGTAATTTAGTTGGACGTAAATCTACGAGTTAACACTCTCACCGGAGAAATTTTAAAAATAACATTAGAAACAATGGCTACCAGGTAAATAACAATTGCGCAAAACGCAATTTCATTTGTCGTCTGCTAACAATAACATCGTGAATGCAGAATCATTACATTTTGGTATTGATGAGGATCCGTGTTTTGTCACGAACTTGAGGATATTTCTTAAAAAGGAAAACATCCGTTCGATCACTAACAAAAATATAGTCAACCTGTGGGCGTTCGCCATCGCAAACTGCTTCAATTATTGGAAATGCTGCCAGTTTCCGTAAATAAAAGTAAATAACGGCGATCGTGCTTGATTTATTATAAGTACATGACTTACATGCAGTGTTAGTTGTAACAGGAGGCACTCTTATATTTACGTCCAACTTTACGTGTAACTTATGGTTTCGTTGTTTCGTGAATAGCTCATCAGTCGTAGATTTATGTTTACGTGTAAAACTAGACTTCGATGTTTTGTGAATATGGGTCCTGATGTGATGATCGATTATGAAAGTCCAGTACTGATTGTCACAGAAAATGTTGACAGTAAACATTTTTTATCCAGTTTAGGTTATGGTATTAATGTAAAAGTGATTAGATTTGTTGTTAGTTTACATGTGTTCATAAAAAAAGAAGATATTAAATGGTTTTTGAATGAAAATTTAGTTATTTGTAAGGTTTATCCCAGTGAATACGGCAATAAGTGCACGGTCCTTATAATTTAAATCATTCTTGTATTCATATAATTCTAACCAATCCACCACTGCCATTAAGAAAATGTCCATGGCAAAAAAACATGCCAAAGAGAAAAAACGCTGAATATAGTTCAAGGCAAAAATGTGCCGTGGATAATTGAACATTCCCTGGCAATCTCCACAGCATTGATCATTGCCATGGGCAATTGCAGGGGTTGCTGATTGTGTTACCAAAAGTTGGTTGGTTGATGCTAACCATCTATAACTGATGCTTGACCAAATCCTAACACTTTTCTAAGCATTAAACTTTGGTTTCCAGAACTAGGTTTTTGGTAACAGATTTGAAATATTCATTCATTGTTATTAATGTTTATGGTTATTCATATTGTATTACAGTTACTGTATATTACCAACTGTTGTGCAGATGTTATTCACAATGTTGTTTTTGTTTCAGGCTGGTTGCCAAGTTTAATCACACTCACAGAGTTAGTGATATCAGAAACTTCATCACATCGTATCCTTTCTGTGTGTATCATATAATTAGTGTAAATTGTTTCTCTAATTTATTATTACTTGTTAATTTGTATTTTATTATCACTGGAATACAAATTTGCACTTTTAGCACTGATAATTAATAAGAAATTTTTAGACACTAATAAGTATTTCTAGACTGTCACCGTGATTTTTGAAAATCCTAAAAGTGAAAAATTGTCATCCCCCAAAAACATATTTGAAACAGAAAAATGGCACCAACAAAATAATTATGTGTGATTAGCACCCATGAAAATTATTAACTGTCTCAAGTGATATTGATGTATCACCTGTGATATAGGCTATATAATATGTAATCTCTTAGGTTTAATTTCATTTGTTGTCAAAATAATAAAACTATGCCAGTTGCTTTTCTGACAAGACCTCTTGCACTTCTGAAATTAAATTTAAATGGGTACCTGGGAGTTATTGTATTACGTCCATCAAAAATTAGTCTGGACTATATACAGTGAAACTTCTCAAAACTAGACCTAAAATTGGACATTTTGCACATCCATTTTTAACATTATTACAAAACAGATCCTGTCTAAACTAGATTCCCCTACAAACCGGAAATTGGACTTGGTCCCTTGGGTGACCAGTTTAGAGGGATTTATCTGTAAATATATTTTATGGATGGTGATAGATTTACTGTTAATTGGTTTTCTTAACCTTAACAAATTTCAGCTCCCGTCCACAGTACGCAATGTCCGAGTTCATTCTGCAGACAACATTCCCCAACAAGGAGCTCACAGACAACTCACAGACGCTAGAAGAAGCCAAACTTTTAAATGCAGTCATTGTACAGAGATTAAAGTGAAACAGCAACTAGGAACACTGAATAGCACAATGACTTGTTATTTAAAGTATGACTGGGACATGTTATGAATGTTACCTCAGTTCCAATATTTGGCCATGTGTGTTACAGATCCATGCTAAACATTTGTGATGTTTTTAAATTATTATTTTTTAATGATTTTTTTTTTTTTTTTAAATCTTTCTTTTTTTTAAATTCCATAGCCAACTGGAGATGAATACTCAGAAAGGCGTATACTGCTGTTCTGACCAGGACATGAGATCTTTTTGCCTGCATGTCCCGTTAGACCAGCAATTGTTTGGTCTGGCAGAATTTGTTTTGATCCTTTTATCTACATGTACTTGATTTTGTTTACCAGGCAGTGGATGTGAAATAATATTTAATGAAACTTGTGAATCACAAGTATCTTATTATTATAGACACTGCATGTTATTAAAATATGGGTGAACATGGACATAACAGTAAAGTTGAAATAGTATTGAAATAGCATTTCAGGTTTGACAGAAAACTAGACTGGTTTGTCACCTTACTGTTATTAAACTATGTCAAATGATGATATTGTTAAAGGTTTAGTTGCTATGTGTTAAAATGAAATTTCATCATAATGGTGGTCTACTTTATGTTTAAAATATGTAGGCCAAGTGTACCTTTCTTCAGTTTCACCTTCTTTTTTTCAAGCATGGTAAAATTTAAACTTTTAATTTCTGTGACATATTAGACTCTTAAGCTAAAGACTATGAGTTGTAACTTGATAGTGGCCTGTGGACTTAAAAATATACTAACTCCATTCAAAATGCATCAGTAAGATTTATAGTTTATAGAAAAAAATAATACAGTTACAGTAAAGTACTCTTTATAATGAACTGCAAGAGAGCAGGAACATCGGTTTGTTATAGCAGGAGTTCATTGTACACATTTACACAAATTGGTCGTTATCATTCAGAAAGTCAGCTATTTTGGAATTTTCAAATTTAAACTCCATAAACACAAGAATTAGTGGGCTTTAATATTTTATTTATTATCACCAATAGAAACAAGCAAATAAAATATGAATCAGAAAAAAAAGTTATGATCGGTTCTCTGTATATATACTATTTTATACTAAAATTCACAATTTTGACAAAACAGATTTGTTTGTTTTAACAGTTAATTCGCTATACATTCATACATTAAAATGTATTAATGCTATATATGGTGTAACTGGTAGTTGTAAGCAGGTTCCTTCTAAACATACTTTACTGAAATTGATTTATGATATCAATATTGTATTATGTGTTTTATAGCAACCTCACACATGCAATGGCAATAAGAACTGAAAATTAGGTAGTGTGTTTTTATTGGATTTCAGTATATTTGGCACATTATTGTAAGATGGCTGAAATGCGCTATACATGATTTGTAACATTAATTTATTTGACTGGACAAAGAATAAAAGGATTAGTTAATACCTATCAAAAAGGATAAGTTAATACCTGTCAATAAAATATTTACATGTTACCCATTAAATATACAGTAATCTAAATGCCATTAGTCTTTTCTTATGAAAGATTCGATAGGTCAACTTGATATCAAGTGAGTCGAGATTTATACTGTGATAAACACTTTAAATATGAATATGTTCGCAATACATTCATATATTGTAAAGTGATTTTATATCTCGTCAGTATATAATTTCCAGTGAAGTTAAATTTTTCATGGAATTAAACTTGTCATAAATAAAATCATAAAAATATAGAATGTTTATGGGTCTTGGAATGTTGTTGGTTGTTTTGTTTTGGTGGTGAAGAAATGAAATGTTGAATTGGGTTATCCATGCTATTTATATTGTCCATGCTATTAACCTTGATAGTTATGAAGTGCATCATATGATTCATATGATGATGCAACTCCACAAGCCCAAACGTTATGTCGTGTATTTAAAATAGATACAAGTAAATTGTGTGTAATCAGGTACGGTAAATCACGTATATTTGCACTGTTTAAACATTATTTTTGTTTGTCATTTAAGGTATTTATCAATTCATATAGGAACATCAAACCATGTGTGTCATGTACTGTAACTAGGTCACCACGACCGACTTTACCGGGCCTTATATTCTTTATTAATTCATATAGGATCATTAAACCTTGCATGCAAGTACAACTTAGGATGGCAACTATGTTGCATTGCCATACTTAGGTGATTGCGACCTACTTTTGATGGGCATATCATGTATTATCGGTTATATTAAGAGGGCCAAGACATTTCTACAAAACAAAACTTGCTTCTGTTTAGCAATGTTTGTGTATCAGTGTTTGATTCTTTTTAAATTATTATTATTATTATTTTAGCAAAGGATCATAATTCACCAAAATGTACTTGTTTGCATCATGCACACACTATATTATGTACATATGACAGATGTAGCCTCCAAACAAAAACAAAACATGCTGTAGTATGTAAGTTGGATCCGGTTGAGTGGCACATCTTGGAACAAATGTATGTACATTAAATATTGTTAAATTGAACAAATTGTATTCTGTTGCTTTTTCACATCATAAGAATCTTCAAATAAGTCAGGGAGAGATGTCAATCACCAACATAGTAAAGAAAAATTAAAGGCTACCCGTAAGTCTCTAAATGCAAACAAGTGTCAGTTTGCAAGACATGGTAATTTAAAGTAAATGAAAGCCCAACTATCCATGCTGTACAAGCTCCCATTTTTGTATTGGGGCAGGCTGGTTTTAGCTCAAATTAAATGAAAATGCATGAATCTGGATAACAGCATTTATTCATATTAGCATTACTGGCAAAGAAATATTTAGGGTTGAAAGTGAAACACTATGCATTATTACATAGATGACAACTAATTTTGAGGGTAGAATGATAGAAATATATGTATATGGTAAAAAAAGGTCTCGGGTTAGCCCATTTTGCCTGAATATATATTGTTTACCCGAATTTAAGATTTTGCTCCAGAATTAAGGCAAATGATTTTAAGAAATTAAAGATACCCAAGCATATTTGAAACTATGGTTAATTCTAATATTTGATGTCTAACATGATTAATAATAATAATAGATTTTCATATCAGATCATTGATCCATAGAAATAATTAAACAACCGATTACATAATATACAGTAGCTAATGCCAGCAGTTTACACACTTGTATACCACAGGTGGGCAAGTAGGTTGTTTGAGGTTCTGCTTTTCAGCGAATATGCTCTAGCACCCTGAGGCACTCAACACGCTTTATTTATTTATTTATTTTAACACATTATATAAGTACGGTTATATCGGCGTCGGACATATGGTTATGTTGAGAAAAACCCCAGTGGTTAGCTGACGGGGATCGATCCTAGACCGACCGCGCATCAGGCGGGCACTGTACCACTGGGCTATGCTGCCCGGCTATTTGCAGTTATATGGCATCAGACATATGGTTAAGGACCACACAGAAATTGAGAAAAACCCCACTATTGCCACTTCATGGGAAATTATTTTCGATTAGCAGCAAGAGATCTTTTATGTGCCCCATCCCACAGACAGGGTAGTACATACCAGTCTTTGATATACCAGTCTTGGTGCACTGGCTGGGACAAGAGATGACCCAATGAGCTCACTAATGGGGGTCGACCCCAGACTGACCACACATGGAGCAGGCGCTTTACCACGTGGCTACATCCCGCCCCTAGAAACCTGAGGAAGGCTGATTCATATAATACCATTAGTTTCAGCAGTTACTTTAATCACCACACAAATTTGAAGTTGCTAATTTCATGGTACGTAAATAATATGTGGTGAAGTATATTTGCTATTCATCGGAGGAACTAACACCAGTATTTGCACTTTTCTTTAAGTTATCGCTTTAGTATGGTCTAGCCCTGGAAAATCATAGGCAGCTAAAAGCTAATAGGATCTGGATTTTAGTATTATATGTGATCTGGTTTGAATAGTTCAGTATATGATTCCATTTTAACTCTTTGGTCGACAGAAATCACACTGCCACCACATATATTCTTATCCCTGATCTACTAGCAGAGGCTTGATCCTACAGCCTGTTGTACCTTGGGCAAAGTCTTCTACCAGAGCTATATTCCATCCTTAGTTTACCAACAGAGCTTTGAGCTTCTACCAGAGCTATATTCTACCTTGATCTACTAGCAGAGGTGTGATCCTGCAACCTGTTGTACCTCGCGCAGCAATTGCTCTACCTGTATTATATTCCCTCACTGATCTATTAGCAGAGGCTTGATCCTGAAACCTGTTGTACCTCGGGCGAATGCTCTACCAGCTATATTTCATAAACAATCTACTGAGACTCGATCCTGCAACCCATCATACCTCAGGCTAGCAAGCACTCTACAAGAGCTACCTGGTATATTCCATCTGCTTTACTAGTTGAGACCAAATTCTATAATCCATCATACCTTGTGCAAATACTCTAATTGAGCTGCATCTTGCCTACAAGCAGAAACTCAGCCAGAATGGCAGAAACATCAAGTTTTAATCTGATCAAACAACAAAGTAGTTTGCTTCTTATAGCATTTAATGAATGCAAACAAAAATTGAAAATGCATTTATCACAGTTTATATAGACACAAATTTAATAATTTAAGACTTTACCATTTATTAAATATAACATAAAATATCTGAATGGATGAGCACATAGTATTTGTAATGAACACATGAATACAAATGGTTTTAGGCTTCTATGAAATGCTTTAAAAACATAACACAAGCTATAAATCCAGAATGATAACAAGCTGGGAAATGAGCTATATTATAAGCTGACAACCAGCAGATTACATTTGGAAGGGATAAATAATGTTCTATATATATATATCTATATAATATATGTAAGTGCTAAATAAAATGCTCAAACTGAACCAAAATAAAATCTTTAAAAGTTGGCATCCAAACATTTCTATGGAAATTGCATTTGTGGTTACCCAAAGACAATTTTGTTAAGGAGTAGCTAGCCTGGCACCACCCGAAACCGCTTGCATCCCACTCCCCCACCCCCATACTCGCTCACTGACTTCAAATACTGTTTTTACGGGCCTATTAGCAGTTCGGGCATAGTACAGTGAAACCTCTCAAAACTGGACATTTTGTGTGGCCCCCTTTTAAATATCTGTACAGAAGAGAATCTCTCTAAACCAGATACCTCTTAAACCAGACTTTTTACTTGGTCCCGAGTGTGTCCGGTTTAGAGGAGTTTCACTGTACCTCAAATGAAATCCATGTACTGAACTAGACTGGTACTACATGACTGTCAAACTATTTATGATGTGCATAGTGTGTGTGTGTGTGTGTGTGTGTGTGTGTGTGTGTGTGTGTGTGTGTGTGTGTGTGTGTGTGTGTGTGTGTGTGTGTGTGTGTGTATTTGTACATGAAGAGGCTGAATTAGAATGAACTTGAAGAAAATTTGATGATACCCGTTTTTTGTTGCTGGTGATGGTCTGTGCAAAGGATTTACATTTGGTGTAAATACACTGGTCCAATTCTCAAATAGTGTAGTGGCTTAACAATGATGATCCACTGTACCAAGTTTGCATCCTGGTTACATATACTAAAGACTAATGCCATTTCAAGTTATTTAAACTGATGTTTGTGCAGGTATCCAATTAAGGTTCAAACACTCCTGGATAGGTGACACACCTCAGCTATCCAGACTGTCTGATTAGGACTCCATTCCATATAGCAATCTTAGCCCTAAGATCACCTCAAGTGCATAAGGTACTAGTAGTTATGCGGGCGATCTTAACCCTAAGATTGCCTCAAGTGCATAAGGTACTAGTAGTTATGCAGGCGATCTTAACCCTAAGATCACCTCAAGTGCATAAGGTACTAGTAGTTATGCAGGTGATCTTAACCCTAAGATTGCTTCTTAGAATGGGGCCCACGATAATAGGTTAAAGGTGCAAACCCTAGTTTCAACCCGTGAAAATTAACAGTTAAGTTGATCTACAAACCTGTAACACATTTGGATAAAGTTAGTGAAACATGAGTCTTTGACTTTAAAATGGTGAAATACCCTATAAAAATAGACTAAAACTTGACTGTGTGTTTTTAAAAATATGAGAAACACATTTTGTGATATTAAAAACACCAGGATGACCAAAACATTTTGAATGTATGGAAATTGATAATCTAAACAAAGTAAAGCATGATTTAAGTTATCAAAAATGGTTATAATAGTCAAAATTGTGTGTTAGTGTTTAAAAACTTGGGTGTGTCCCATTAATGGTTAAGTTGTTAGTGAGACAGAAGTTGGTGTAGTAGTGTAATTGTTTCTTCCTTTTGATCCATTAAAACACATTCTAGATGGAAATTGGTGTCAGGATGTGAACCTGTAGGATGTGAAATGCACAGTAAACGCCTTTTTTTTCGTACTGTGAAATTTACTACAAGTTATTTATTTCTGAGCCAGATTTTTTCTAAATTCACTGTTTTACTTACGTCAAACCAAACTGAAATTATTTACAAAAAACACTACAAGTACCTGGACCCATATTCACAAAATGTAATTTTACCATTTTTTGTGAATAGTGGTCCAGGCCGGTATAAGGATGTGAACGTAAGTACCAGGCTCAGTCCGATGGTTTGACCATCACACCACAGAGATAGGACAACAAAACAATGTGAGCTAAATCTGGCACTTGTTTTAACCTCTGTAAATACATTATGTACACTACATTATAAATAGAAATACACAAAAATACTGTTCTTTTTGTTTGGTAATAGGTTAACAAACCTACATGTAAGTAAACAAGGGTTCTGAATTTAAACGTAAATTTACATGAAGAATATAATTTCTCAATTTACATCATAATTATTTCAATTTTATTTTTCCAGTGAATTTATTTTTGGTGTGAAATGGCCACTAGTTGCTGTCACCTTGCAACAAGATAATTATGATAATTTTAAAGTAAATGAAATGCAAATGGAGAACATATCATGGGCGAACCAGTTTCGGTGAGCATAAGCATTCGATTCTAAAGCATATCAATATTTATAAATAGACAGTTGTTATTCAAATAGCTACCTTTTTATTATAGACAGTTGTTATTCAAATAGCTACCTTTTTATTAGTATTTCTACGCTTCAAATGAGCATCAAACTGGCCACTATGGCATCAAAAACTATAGCATGTATCAGCAGTAAATATAGTTTACTACATAACCTATTTCAGGGAGCATAGCTTACAGTAAACACTTTTCAAAACGAAACCTTTCAGTGTTTTATCAAAACATGTATTTTGAAATATTTTAAGGCAAATTACAAAATGAAGTCTTCGAGCATCAATGTTATCAGATAACTTTTAGGAAAACTAATATAATAATTCTGATGTCTTATAATTATTCCTGAGTTTAATGCCTTTTAAGATCTTTTCGACCAATAAAATATTTCTACGAATAAATATTTTTGTTTTGTTTAGAATATCATTGTCTGTGTTTCTGGTCATCTTAATATCTGTAAGAAAGCCCAAAGTGGATTTTGCCTTTAAATAATTTTGTATGTCCAAAAACAATTATTAAAAAAAAAAAAAAAAATGAAATTTAACCTACTACAAATATTAGAACGATCAGAAACATGTTTAATATACAGCCACTAATATTTTATGCAGAAAAATATATTTGATATGTAATTACAACTGTTAGTCGATAACATCTTGAAAGTTGCAGCAAACTCAGAAATGTCCCTTTAACAGATATCCAGAAAGATATTTATGTTAAAACATATAAGGATCATATATTTTTGGCAAGTATCTGTAAAGAGGATTTTTCCAGCAGATGTCGTGACAATCATGTGACTTTAAAAACTAGGTAGCAATACAGTTGAGAACAGACAAAAATTATGTTTTTAAATTTAGTTTTCTTTCAAATTAGTCTCTTGAAAATTACAGAAAAAAGGTATTGAGAAATGTGCTGTGTTTATGAGTGAGTCAAGTTCACTCTTGCTTTCTTTGCTCATTTTAACTTAATTTTTACAAACATTTCTGTGAATCCGACAGACATTTGTTTACTTTCTCCATGCAAAGGTCAACAACATCAGAACTCTTCAACTGTACATACTGCACACAAAATATGCAACCACCAAAACAGGACCTACACCGAAACAGGTCCATGGACGATATTTCTACATTTAACATAAAATTGCCAAAAAACAAACAAACCCCACCCACTCAATTATGTACAGACTTGAAACTAAGCGTGCAACAATTTGATGTAAAGTTTAAGAATTACTTGCATACTATCCATGGGCAATGACAAATATTATGAGTATGGGTATCCAGGCAAAACATGTATGTATACTACCCGGTATGTAAGGAAGTCTTTTACATTAAGTCTTAAATGAAGTCAAGTTTAAAATATATATATATTTTAATTATTTTTGCTTTCGTAACCTGTAGTCAAGGTAACATTGCCCTCTTGCCTTCCTATAAGTGCCCAGGATGCAATAGTGATTAAATAATTAGTCACTATTGAATTATTGTCACTACTGACCTTGTCCAAGCGTAGCTCTAAATGTGACTTCACAGAAGTCTTTATATCCAACATAAACCTATCATGGACCTACCTGTACACTAAGAATTAAAGGTAGCTACTAAACTGCTTCAAAACACAAATATACTGTACATCTAATTTGTTCCTTTGGCTACATGTATACAGATAGGATAAATTAAATAACATAAGAGGATGTGTTGAACAACGTCTCTGCACACCTTAATATACACTAGGACTATTTGATATGCAACATGTAAAGTTATTGTGACTTGGAAATGGAATTAAAGCTACAACGTGGTCATGCATGTAACAAACTTTAACAAAAGAGAAAAAGTTTAACATGAAAGCAAGTTTTTTGTTTCCTCTGCTCGGAGAGGTGGTGAGAATTCAAACACTCTGTTCACATCAGTACTGTGAGGAACATGTCGTAAAGTCACATACAGAATAATGTATTAAGCTATGTTCACTTATACACGGATACAGATCCAATCATATGACCTAAACATTTGGAAATGGGATCAGTGTTCACATATGTGTAAAGCAAAAGGTCTTGAAATGAAACTAGCATGTAAAGCTACTTTTGTCAACTTCCAACATGCAATCTGCAAGGCTCACCATGTCCATTGCTAATTATTATACACAGTGGCTAAAACATTTTGTGTTTAGCTAATAAAATATTCCTTAAATTAACTATATTTTAATAATTTTCACGAAATTACTCTAAATATGTCAAAACGGACTTTAAAAAAATGCTCCAGTGTTGGCCCTGGATGTGACGTGTGAATACAATTTCACTATCTACATGAAACGATAAAAAAAATCATGTCCGTATCCTTATCCGGACATATGTGAATATCTCCATTGAAAACAGTAGTTAGCATGACTTCTAGAACATTTTTAAAATCCACTAGCCATGGGACCAGTGATTTTAATGTACTAACCATGTTTAAAAATTCACTAGCCCTACTTTAAATAAATACAATTTAATTAATTGTAATAATCAGATATGTCAACTAAAGAGGGAGATAGAGCTTAAAAATCCTTAGATTGGGGGTGGAAAGAGGGGGCAAGACATTCATATTTCCAAAATATGTAAATGCAGCATTATAAATTGACTGGGGTGTGTTCTGTATTTTGATTGCTTAATTAAAAAAAAATTCCAGGATCAAATAGACAATAACCCCCAGAAAGCTAATGACATCATTAGAAAGTGATGTCATTAGCAATTGGAACAGGTGAAGTTGACAATTCAAGGGTCTACAGTTATATTGTAGCCAGGTATTTTTTCAAGAAATGCCAAACATACAGTTAGTTCTGTAGAAAAAAACGATTCAGTTTACAATGGACAACACTGAATATCACTAGCCATGGGAGTGTACCTATCATAATCTGAAGCCCTGACTTGATAATGTTTGCCATATCCGTTCCTAGATCTGTATATATGTGAATACAGCTTTACATAAACATATTAACAGGTGGCTAAATGAACTAGGACACAATACTGCCACCACAACAGTCATTAGTTCTAATAAATAATCAAAGAGGAAAACATGCTTAATTTTTTCTATAGAAACATTTGCTACATGATCAGCACTTCAAAATAAAAATTAAAAATTAAAATACTTTAAATTTATAGTAGTCCAACGGTCAAAGTATTTTTTTAAAAGACAAAGCAATTAAAAAAAGGTATGGTTTGGTCTAACTGACAAAGTGTTAATGTAAAAGCTTAGAACACATTGATTTATACTATTGGATGTCAAACATTTGATCAATGTGACATGTAGTCAGAGGAAGCCTCATACAATTTTCTTTTAGAAGCAAGGGCCTTTTATATGCACAGACCTATTCCCACAGACCGAAGAAGCACATACCATGGCACTGGCCGAGTTGATTAAAAACCCAATTAGAGAATAGATCTTTATATTGGAAACAAAATGTTCAATTCACAGAATAATCAAATACTTGATTCAGTAAATTAAATTAGTCCAATTCATAACTTTTGTTTTACATCCTGTTAACGTAGCAATAAAAAGGGTGGTTAAACACTGACCAAATATATTAAAACGAATATGACAATTATTTTCTTTTTCTTTTTTAATTATAACAATTCAGGTTCAAAGTTTGACTGTGGTACATTTTAAGTAAGAAAGTAAGTATAAAGTAAGATAAAAGGTTGTATGACCATTCACAGAGAATATAGCTGATTTTTTAAATCTGCTCTATCTTTTATAGAAATTTAACAAGTTGTGTAATCCATATAAAGTGTCAAAAATAAACCATTACTGTACACAAGTTGATAAATTTATCTAAATGGTCTTTAGAAACGCAGAACATTTTAAAATATGAAGAAAGAATTCTCATTTTAACTTTTAAAATATATGAATAAAAATGTGTAAGTATATATATAACAAAACCTGAAAACATTTAAAGAACAGTGTTGCAGTGTTCCACCCCAAAAGTTGCAGTGTTCCACCCCAAAACTTTAATTATGTGTTCATTTTACTGTGCAGCTTTGAAGAAGTTTTAAATGCAAAATAGTGTAGTAAAAGATGCTGGAATATAGTATCTCATTTCTTGCACGAATGTCTATGAAACAAAAACATATTTTGTGAATCCGCCCTTTAAGTGTGTAAAGTTGTGTTAGAAAATGTTTGAGGAGAAAATAAGCATTAAACATCATGTTTGATTCTCAAAATAACTTTTTGTAAATTTATTTTGAAATATGTACAGTGAATTCAACTTCATTTCCTGTATTTATACAATAAAAGAAAAAAACAATTTGTGGTGAGGGTACTTAGGGAAATTAAAAACAAATTCACATGCATTGTGATGAACATCGAATGTTCCATATGTGCAAACTAAAAACGAAGTTTCAATGAAATAAGAATTACAACTTGTAAGAAATGGAGCTAAATGGAAAATGTTCACTCTGAGCTTAATAGAAAAACTGATGCTGTCACCACTCGAAATGTTAAATCTACATCTGTATCTCACCTTTTTACTTTGTAAAGGCAAGACAACATATACATGTATTACATAAAAAATGAGTATTGAGTTAGCAAATGTGTACTGCTTATTATACCTGAATTAATAATCCTGAATAAATAACCAATTATTATAGCTAGTAGATGAACACAAACTAGAGAGACATATTAATTACCATATGAGTGGCAGTAGATACCATTTATCTCACACAAACTTGTTTCAAAATGTATCTAAAGTGTGAAAGTGAGTTGAATACGGTGTTTAACAATGGTATCTAAAGGATACAAGTGTATTATTATTATTCTTTTTTTATCCAAAAAACACCAGGCTTAGAAGAATTTTAAATATCTCTTTCAACTAGTTTATTTACAGTCTTGTGCATTTACAGTGAACTTGTATGTCATAGTCGGCAATCAGTTTCAGGTTAGCTTACAAATAAATCACTGAACATTTAATTTCAGTAATGCTAATTTCATTGGCCTCTGCTTCACCAATGAGGTGTAGTTTATACAAGTGAAATCGCTGAGATAACAAAATGCTCAGTGCTCTATCCAAGAGATATGCAGGAAAGTAACATATTTTGGGCAGTGAATATAACATATCAAACAAAGATTCAAGCAAAATGTCCTGGATCTACATCTCACATTTGGACTGTCTGTCGAGATTATATAATTTGTAAGAGAGAAGTCAGTGTTGTGGCCACTGTTAAAGTTTGTTTTTGTTAATAAATTTATTAATTATCTTTTATTGGATGTCAAACATTTGGTAATTTTGTCATATAGTCTTAGAGAGGAAACCTGCTACATATTCCATTAGTAGTAAGGAATCTTTTATATTTGTGGCCACTGAGCCGAGACCTCCATCTGGGTTGGATCTGGTACTGTGGTACAACAGAGCACCACCCAGCACTAAGACCAGTGACAAGACATCGTGGCACTACCGTTTTGGCTTCATACATAATAACTAAAACATATCTAACCAGACTTTCTTAATGCTCTATTTGACTGATGATAAAATTTCATTTTTTAAAAACTAGAACATAACATTTTTGGATGTGTTTTTGTTTGTGAAGAATAAGAACATACCAACATGTAAACAAACATCTGCACAATAATAAATTGACAATCATTTTCAAAGAAGTAACCATAATAATAATTTCAAAAGTTGACATCACTTTGTATATCCTTTAAAAAATAATGAACATGCACATTGTACTTCCAAATTTCAAATTGTTAAAACCTTCCAATGTAAAATTGTCATTGGCAAAACTGAAACATTCTTGCAAATTTGTTAACAAGTACAATATGATGATAAAATATGTTTAGTGTCATACTTATTTCAAAATATTCAAGTTTTAATTCCAACCGTTTTCAGAAATGTTCAACAAACATAATTTCACATAATTTTTAACAAACACAAATTAAGTGCAGATAGCCATTATCACAAAGCTTCAACACAAACCTAGTTGTGATCATAAAAACAATTAGTGGATGAATATTCATGAGACAATGTTAATTAAGTAATGAACAGAAGGTCAACGCAATCCATTCACTCACAGATTCGACTCGCCCATTCTGTAATCTTGTTTCTATACATCAGCATCAATTCAAGTGTTCCGATAAAACAATCCTGTTCACTTACCTCTTCAGCTTTAAAAGCACGGCTCAAAGTTAGGTAGCAAAAAGTATTTTCAGTCACTAGATGTAACCTGCACTTTGCATGTGGAAGTTTAGATAGTGTGTTGTGGCCTTCACCTCAAATATATGACCACCGCTTAGAAAGTCAGCCCTCATTAGCCGAGTCTAATCATGAACACAAAGATGGCAGCATCCATGGATGTCATATGGAATTCATTTTTGTAAGAAGTATTTAGCACATTGTATGTACAGTAGTCGACTTGGACACAAGTGTAAAAAGATCCTTGTGATGTGTGGCATCGAGTAAGTATAAAGGTGGCAGTCAGCCGAGTCGATGGATAGAGAAGCAGCAGTCAAAATGATCGGAAACTGTTAAAAAGGCCTAGCGTATTATATTATGGATTGCAGCTTTTTAACCATCAATTTACATATCAACTGCTTGCTAAAATTATCACTTTTGATAAATTTGGGTCAGTGACTTCAAGCAACTTGCATGTGGTTCAGATACCTACTACCTTTCAATCTGGTACAGAGTACAAAATGCCCCCTGCATGCCACCCTACTCCCAGTGCCATTTATATTCCGCACTGGAACTAAAGTAATAAGAATTACTCAAATCTGTTCGAAAAAGTAATCCAAGGTAACAGTAAAACGAGGAAAGGTTTTAAAAGTTTTTCTCTTTATACAAATACTGAACCTGACCTCTCACTAAGTGCACCCCTACCACAACCCGTCCTGGACACAGACAGATAGATGAAGTGTATGACCAGTACAGTGTGATATATAGAATATATGTATGGTAATCAAATTAAATTACCATTTCCTTCCATCTCTTTCACTTCTATAGTCTGAACATGTTTTCTTTCCATTTTGTTTTGTCCTTTTTAATGTATGTGACCCATGCTTTAGGCTTTAGGTATCGACTGAGATTCAGCAGTGAAATGCATACAGTGAGGAGTCTGGTCACAGTACAGAAATATACTGGTCTTTATGTGCAGTGAACTTATATGTGCATGCCTTTGTAAACAAGTGCCATTAATAAGTGCATGTCACAAAGGTTTGACCATCAACAAAAAATAAAAATGAATTTCAAGGCAAACCCAGGGCTAACTCTGGGTAAAGAGAAAATTTTGCTAAATTATCTGTCAAAACTTAAAAACTATTTTTTCACAAAATATCAATTATTAATTGAAATTAGTTTGTGAAATAAAAATAAAAATATGCCATTGGTGAATCTGGTGAGTATTAGAGCTAGCCCTGGAAGCCATGTATTCTTCAAAGATTGTATGTCTTTGAAATTTGTACTTACTACAGATATATACAGAAACTGTTACCACTGTCAATATGCCAGCTAATTCTTATGGGTTATCAATAAAATGACTCGGAATTACACTTTTCTTTCTCCACAACCTGATATACATGCCTGCACCAGTCAAACAAAAACAAAACAAAACAAAAATACAACATTCATAAAAATCCCAGCACCATTGTGAATAATATAGATTTCGTCGTGTTCATTCGGGCCCAAATGTCATCTGTCCTGCGCCACCCTTTTTCATGTACCGTCGATAGCTCTTGTACCGCGCACTTTCGGCCAGCTTGCTCTTTCTCTCCTCCTCCTGTTTCAAGAACCACACCTACAGAAAAAGAAACAAAGCAAATTTGATCAGTCTGCGCTTTAGAATGCATCAAAGTCGAGGAGATAACCCTTGTGCTCAAAATACAGATGCCCAAATTAACTAGAAACATACCTCAAAACCACTAAAATGTTATGTTTAATTACATTAAAATAACTTGAAATGCATTTTTGAATATTGTCAACTCTCCAGCAGCTGTTAATGACAGTACTAAACTAAAACAACTACAAAAGTCTCTGGTGTGCCCAAATTACTGCGATTTAAAACCCTGTTAGTGTTTTCACAGGGTGCGAGATTGTAGACGAAATTATTTGTTACATGCAAAACAACTGTTGGAAGTTAAATTATCATGTCGGATTCGTTCAAAATGCTTGTTCACAGTGAATAGTCATAAAGCATGTTTGTAGATCACATAGGTCGGTACCAATGTCTGTGTCCTGCATAAAATAATATGGGATTGAGGGTGGGTGGTGAGAGAGAGCAGTATAAGCAAACATAAATGGAGACTGATGGAATAGCACTTTTTAAAATAGTTCTAGGGACCAAAAAAAAGAACAAAGTGATTTAGGACCAAAATCAAGATATCTTGTGTACAACTTAAATAGTCCTAGCTCTTGTTTTTCAGGATATTCTGTAGTTTTTAAAAACCTCATTTACGTTTAACTTAGTGAATGTTTAATGTACTGTCATAAACATTATTAACATTAAAAATAAGTTTTATTATATAAATGTTTGCAGAGACTTGATACATCTATTATTTTATTATAAGAATCTTGGCCCAAACTTAATACATCTATTACTTTCTAATATCAGGGCACACCCTGTACATTGCCAAATTAGCCAACTGCTAATTTGTATACCAAGTGGATACAACATTTACTCTTTGGCTAATAAAATATTCTTTAAATTAACCACAAAATATTCTAGATATAAAAGAATTAGCTAAACCAGATTGTGTTTCAGTGTGAGATCTGTATATGAATATCAAAATTCTACAACTTTCCTTAATTAAAAATTGACGTTTGTAAGTTCCATGACTTTCCTATTTCCATGACCCATACAAACCCTTTTCAAAACTGGGGATGAGAGAATATCACACTTCAAGTGGTTTTTATTTAGAGATTATAAATATCAACAACACAAAATAGTAGACTTAAAAGTGTACATGCTATAATTAGAATTATTTGTCAAATAATTTTAAACTTATTAGTTTAAAAAAAAAAACATTAAAGAAATATATTTTAAAAAGTACCTGAAAATTTTCTTTTATCCATAATTCTTGTGCTAAAAACTTTTCTTTTTCATAATCCTCTATTGCCTAAAAATAAAGAGCAAACAATTAATGTTAATAAATCCATGCAATGCCACTAAGCATATATTAATTTTAAAAAGTGTATTTGTTTATCACACAAACATTATATACAGTACAATTATTACTTATCAAATGTTTGTCAACATATCACTTTCCAATTCATCCAAATCATTAACAGAACAACATTATCTGGTCTGGGTTTTTTTAATGCAGGTTATTATTAGTGACAGTTAAAATTTGTTTGGTTTACCAACATCACTAGATCGAATTTATTTATTAATCATTGGCTACTGGATTTCAAATATTTGGTAATTCTGACAGTCTTAGAAGAAATGTGTTCGACGACAGCTAATGTGGAAAAGAAATGTACCAGTCGTGGAGGACTGGCTGGGATGAGAAAATTGCCAGGAAATGGGGCCACTGACAGGGTTCGATCAGCTGACCCTAGCACTTCAAGCGAGCACCCATTGGGCTATTTCTTGTTCCAGTCAGTGCACCACGACTGGTACGGTATATTAAATGCAGTAGTACTAGTATGTGCTATATTGTCTGCGTGATGGTGTATATAAAAGATCCCTTGCTATTAATGGAAAAGTGTAGTGGGTTTCCTCTTTAATTAAGACTATGTGTCAAAATGACCATGTGCTTGACATCCAATAGCGGATGATTAATAAATCAATGTGCCCTAGTGGTGTCCTTAAACAAAACAAACGTAAAGTTTTAAGTGAGCTAGATCCATGCACTTGGCTAGTGAGAGAGAGGTCTGTGTAACATTCTTACACACTGAGCAAACTAATTCTGGGTGGTAGCCGGTACTGAGGTGTGAACGCCACACCTACCTATCCTCAAGACCGATGGCTTAGCCTTAATACAACCACTACACTAGTAATGAAGCTAACCAAGAGATATTGTACCAGCCTTTGTATTTGTAACCGGCTACTGGTCATGACTTAATTTGGCTCATTACTTTTCAAGCATTTTAAAATAAAAATTTAGTAAACACAATTTCAGATAAGGAGACAGCATGTCTCTTAAGCCTCGAACCTGTTCTTCACATGAAAATGCTGTATACTCACATCCCACTGAGATTTATTAGCTTTCATATATTTCTTAATAAGGTATAATTTTTCTTCCTCTCCATATTCCTCCCGTAGAATGTAGAACTTCCAGATCCACCTGAACCACCAGTAAATGTACATCACTATATAGTACGGCAGTAACACGAGCTGGATCCATAACACGTCTGTGTAACTTGGCTTGCTGTAACCTCCACTGAAAGACAGAACAAATAAAAAGTGATGTTACCTCAATAAAACATCTATACAACTGGCTTGCTTATAACATCTACAGAAAGAAAGAACATCATCAATAAAACATCTATACAACTGGCTTGCTTATAACATCCACAGAAAGAAAGAACATCATAAATAAAACATCCATACATTCTGGCTTGCTTATAACATCCACAGAAAGAAAGAACATCATAAATAAAACATCCATGAAACCTGGCTTGCTTATAACATCCACAGAAAGACAGAACATCATAAATAAAACATTCATGCAACCTGGCTTGCTTATAACATCCACAGAAAGAAAGAATATCATGAATAAAACATTCATGCAACCTGGCTTGCTTATAACATCCACAGAAAGAAAGAATATCATGAATAAAACATTCATGCAACCTGGCTTGCTTAAATAACATCCACAGAAAGAAAGAATATCATCAATAAAACATCCATACAACCTGGCTTGCTTTTAACATCCACAGAAAGAAAGAACATCATCAATAAAACATCCATACAACCTGGCTTGCTTATCTGACGTGTAACTTGGCTTACTGAAACCTTCCCTTCAAGAACTAACATCATGAACAGTAATTCTGACATTATACTTTTAGAGAGGAAACCTGCTACAATTTTCCATTAGTAGCAAGGGATCTATTATATGCACCATTCCACAGACAGGATAGCTCATACCTCGGCCTTTGATTTACCGGTCAGGATGCACTGTCTGAAGCAAGAAAAAAGCCCAATGGGCTGACAGGAATCAAACCTAGCAACTGACTGCACATCAGGCGAGCACTTTACCATTGGGCTACCTCCCGTCCTTAACCATCACCAAGAATTCCACAAATCTTTGCATAATTAACTCCAAAAAATCAAAATTGTTCTGTCCCTTGGCATAAACAGTGAATTCCCATAGAAAAATCCTCAGAAACATTTACAATTTCTGACTGAATCCCATGCACTTTGGTTTCTATGGGTTTTTTCAATAAATTAAATGAGATCAGCAAAAGATATTACCGTATATCCAAGTTCTCTTCAATTATTTTACGTATTACTGCTTCCTCTTCTTCACGTATTTCAGCCTGCATGAGAATGTTGAATAAAAATACTTTTATTGCATAATTTTACACACAATGGAGCATTTGTCATACAATAATACTTTAAGTTAAATTGTATTACTTTCTTCCTTATTAGGAAAATTAAAGAATTATTTCAATGTACATCATGTGACTTGCTAATTAAGACACACAAAGTCAATTTTGACAAGCACTTGACTTTTAAATCTTAAGAAGTATTGTAAAACTAAAAAAAAAAAAAAAAAAAGATACACACAATAATTGTTGTTTACCAAATAATAAGGATATCGCTATTTTTGTTTTAATTTTGCAACCTTTTATAAATACTACATATAATATACTGGAAGGGCTAGAGCTGGATGGTATTGAAGTTTAAGGTTCAATATCAGTACTTTTGTGTATTTTGGTATACTCATGTTTTTATGTCTATTCTAGGGAAAAATTAAGTACATCTGCTCTTCTTTTCAGCCATTTTTGCATTCATCAGATATATTATTAGTGCTTTTTAAGATTTGCTCGGTATGGTAATTCGGTATTGACATGATACCGATACCGATACCGTAAAGTATACCACCCAGCTCTGGGAGGGCCAGTAACTTGTAAAACCTACTGGCCACTCACTTAAAAATCCATACCATAATTTAAACCAGTTTACATTTAGTCTTATGTTTGAACCATACAAATTGTGAATTGTAACTATGAAAACTAAATGACTATAAAAACAGAATGAGAAAAGATTACCACCTTACTTCTCTTATCTTTCTTCTTATTCAACAATCCTTCACGTTTGGCAATATCCACAGCCTTCGATCGATATTTCGTCTCCTTGCACAGGTAATCAATAGCTGACTTATAATTGTTCCAAGCTCCTAAATACTGTTCAAAGAAAGAGACAAAAACAAATTAATACAAATTGATGACAAATATTTAACATACACAATAATCACTTGGTTTTTATGGAACCAAAATCAGTCCGAAAAAATATTTGGACTGGTGGTGGTGGTGGCGGGTGTGTGTGTGTGTGTGTGTGTGTGTGTGTGTGTAAAAAAGAAATGAATGTTTTTATGAGACACCAGCTACTTCACGTATATGTCCAACATGTTAACTGTAGCACTAGCGCTAGTAGCAGACAAAATGAACAACATATATATATATTTTTTTTAATTTTTTTTTTAAACCACATTATTTTTATCATTGGCAGCAAAGTTTATGTATTTTCTTAGACAACATAGCAAATACCAGTTGTGTTGCATTAAATTAAACGCGAAAACCCCAAATGGATCTGTTCAATGAATTGGATTGATCCCTATGACCCATCACATGTTTAGATGAGCACACTACAACTTAGCCATATTCTGCTCCTTTCTTTAAGCAACCCCAACATAGAGAAAGTGTTTGTCCAATACAATTTATTTTGAAATAGAAAAATTCGGCAATAATTAAGAATCTTAAGATACACTTCTTCACAAGTGGTCTAGGCACCACTCAAATAAAACACACATAGGTTTAAAAATAAAATAAAAATTTAATGATATAAATTTAATATTTCTTTTTAGTAATTATTTAATAAATATTAGACAAACCTGTAGGATGGAAATGATTGTGATAGTGACTCCAATAACGAGTCTAATGTCAACCTTTGGAGCCACACGACGACGATAGTATTGGAAGTATATCGAATAATATTCATCTGAAATAAAAAATAAAACGAATGCATAATCATGACTATCTAAACACATCCGAGTTTTTTCCCTTACTTAAACAACAGACTGATAAGCAGATTTTGCAGATGATAAAGTGGTTGTTTTAAACATTTTAAAAATATTTTACACAAGAATAGTCCTTTTTTTTTCATTTACTGTAAACTGAACATTAAACATTAAATTGAAGTTATTGAGGAAAAATACTTTAAAATATATGGATACTAAAAAAGAGTATACGGGACATGCAACATGAGAAAAATATAACATCAGTGTGAAATTGCTGGAAACATTCTAGAGGTGGTATGTGCTATCCTGTCTGTGGGATAGTATATATAAAGAATTTCTTGCTACTAATGAAAAACTGTAGCAGGTATCCTCTTTAAGACTATATGTCAAAATTACCAAATGTCTGATATTCAATAACATACAATTAATAAATCAAAGTGCTCTAGTGGTGTTGTTAAACAAAACAAACATTAAAAAGAAGAAGAGATAGCCATGCTGTTATTTACCAGGATTGTCCAGCATGTAGTTGTAGTCATCTCTCTGTTCCTCGTCACGTAAAATCTACAACAAAACAACATTATGTTACATAAAACCATAAGTGCTGGAGCAAAGCCTCAAATTCAGGCAAAAACAATAGAGAAATTTGAGCAAATGGAGAATACTTGAGGTGTTTTCGCTTTTATAGATACAGATTCAAGGAAAATACGTCCAGACTGTATCGCGAAGAGAAAAAGTTACAGTAGAAGACTTTAGGCCATCCCATTGGCTGTTGGGGTGTTCGGACCAGACCACTGCTTGGGGGGGGGGGGGGAATGCACTTGTTTGAGGACCGGTAATGTGAAAAAAAATGTGCTAACCATCATTTTACCCTCAAAATTAGTTATAGATAATCCATATTAAAATGTGTAGTGATTCCTTAACAAGCCTATATAGATGTTGGGAGTAATGTTAATATGAATAAACATTGTTATCCAGATTTGCTTATGCATAAAACTAATGAAGCTTTCAATACCAACTACCATACAACTGTACAATGTTACATATCTTTCTAAATTATATTACATTTTTGAAGTACTAAATAATTAAAATTGGTACTGCACACAAAATGGATGCATGTCAAAATGCATAAAACATTAACAAAATTCAGTCTTATAAAACCGTGTTGACACTCTGAATTAATTATCAGGGCTAAAAATTCAGCTTTTTTCACGAGAATCCATGTGGATTCCCATGGAAGCAGTCCACGAGAATCCTCTGATTCTAGACATTTTCACAGAAGAACTTTATCAATAGTGTTAGTATATAGAATTCTGTGTCATATGCTACTCACTGTAGCCTAAATAGATTGAGAAAGAAAAAAACCCACCTTACTATTTGTTGAAAAAAATAACCAATTTGTCAGTAACAGTTTATCCAATTTTGATTTTTTTTTACTAACAGTTGTTAGTTCCATTTTATTTTTGAATTTGACAGTTAGTGTTTTTAGGTGTGTTACCAGCCCCAACTTCAGCCAGTAAATATTTCGCTAATGTTCGAACATGCACGAATTTGAAAGAATGCTACGCTTTTGATGCCAGTTTAAACTGAAGCTTGATGACCGGACTATTATTATATATTTTTTAATCTTTTTAAATTCAGTAATGTTTTACTCACTGATTATTCAATTTAATACATTTTTAGAAATATTTCATGTTTTATGCTTGCACGAATCCGGGTGTAGCGGGCAGCGTGGCCCAGTGGTAGAGTGCCCGCCTGATGCGCGGTCGGTCTAGGATCGATCCCCGTCAGCTGACCACTGGGGTTTTTTCCTCGACATAACCATATGTCCGACGCCGATATAACCGTAATTAAAATGTGTTGAGTGCGTCGTTAAACAAACCAAAAAAAAAGAAAGAAAAAAAGAATCCGGGTGCGAATCAGATTCGGAGATTAATCTGAATTTTTAGCCCTGATTATTGATAACCAATTAAAAACTAGAAGCATACATATAGGCCCACAGATAATAGTGGTAATAATGCCCATAAGGAAGAAAAAAAATAGTTAAGATTGAATTAAGTGTAAAATATTAAATGTTAGTATTACCTCGTATGCATTGGCAATCTTTTGAAACATGGTGGAGGCAGCTTCTTTTGCTTCCTGCAAATAAATTGAAGATTAATAAACACAAGTAATCAGTTCAATATTAACTGTACTTAACAAGCCTTCTCAGAGTACTGCTAAAGCAATACTGTCCCCTACCAGTTCCATCAAATTTTCCTATCTCATCTGCTCATGGGCCATAACTCTGTGAAAAATGGATAAATCAAAACGAAAGTTAAACTTGATCTGTAACAGTACACGACAAACATATAAAAAGAATTCAGCTAAATAGCTCGAGGCACAGTGAACAAAAACATCTGAAAAACTATATGTGATACAGAATGACAGAGATGAAACCTATATATAGTTAGATTGGTTGGGAATTAAAACAGAAATAATTTAATGTGGAAATTCTATTTTTCATGGTTAATATCCAAGTGCACTTTATGAAAATGTCCTTATTTCATGAACAAATAAAACAGTCTACTAATAATAATAACAATAATAATAATTCAGTTTGTCACCACTCACCTCGGTCTTGTGCATATCTGGATGCCATTTTCTTGCCAATTTCCGATATGCCTTAACAACTTCAGGCTGAAACAAAATAGTAATGAATACTTATTAATATGAATGTACAATTCCACACATATTTAAAAAATATCTAAACATAAACAATTATTTTATTAGCTCTAGAAATCTGGAATTTTAATGTTCTGAAATTACTCAGTGTAGATAGTGTGCAACAAGTTATAGAAAGACAACCAAATGACATTATCATATAAATAGCACATCTGCAATTTAATCAAATAAAAAATTATTTAGGAAAATACACCAGACTTTTCCAAATTATTTTGTTCTCCTGCAAAAATATTCTTAGTAACAAAAAAACAATAATGATGGCATCAAGCAAATGTTATTTAAGTGTATTCAGGTAGCTTGAGTTACAAAATTGCGCCAAAATTCCTTCATACTGAAATGCGGACAATTTCTCTTTGGCATAATTAATGCTCCATTCAAAATTCCATAGCCCCACCACCACCACCCCCGCCTGCTACCGATCTTGATCGGACTGCTGATGCTCCCTTGCATCTGCCAGTGCAGGCGGTCCCTCCTACATCCCCCCCCCAACTTTCTGTCTTGGTGTGCGCTACAACAGCTTGTTCTGAATGTGCACGTTAAACCCTATGACATGACTTGTCGTATCCCTATCAACAGTATTTTTGGAACATGGACATAGAAATATATGTATGTGCACATTGTGTACCTAAATTATTAAATAAATATCTTACCCTTGATGAGTCTCTTGTCACATCCAAAACTGATGAAAAGAAAAAAATTCATTATTAGCAATATTACAAATTCAAAATACAACAGAAAAAGATACCTAGTGGTGACAAGGGCACAATATTTCATGGTCGGAGACCATTAGGTTGTGTGTTGGTTACACAAAGTGAAGTTTGCACAAATTGCCAATTGGTTACATAGTGACCCATTTCATTCTAAAATAATTATTACAAACTCAGAATCTTTAGCCCCAGACCAAAATTGTAGAAGCTGAAATGGAGTCTGGTCAGTCCACGGCTGTCAAAATATAGAACATGTTCTATAATATTGTCTCCTGCCAGATCTGTTGTTTGCGCCACCTGAGATGCTGTGTGTTTTGTCACATTGGTCATTCAATTCAGTTTCAGTGCGTTTCTCTATTAACTGGTAGTACCATACTCGCCAGACTCTAAAAATTGATAGTCGCCTAAAGGACTACCTTTGTAAAATTCTGAGTTGCCCTTAGCCAATGAAGGTCGACCACAGGCTAATTTTCAACTGTGATGAAGTTCTGTAACTTTGCAAGGCCACATCAGCAGTGATTCAAACAGACTGCATAACGACACTGTAAGTAATTTTTTAAAAACCAACCCGATGATAATAATAAGATGAATAAAATTTGTTCAGTTAAGCGCGAAATTGTAACACGCATTGAAATCAAAAGACAAAACATTCGTTTAGACCTCATTGCTCATGTCCGCCGTACTGTTAAGGTGTGACCATCACGGGTGGCGGGTGTAATTGATTACACATAAAACGCGATCACTTTTAACAGTCTATAATAGTATTTGACAAAAAGAAAAAAATAGTTTATCGTTAAAACGCATTGCATGATAATAGGCCTAACGAACGACATTTTCCATACCTATGAACGTATAACAAAAATTAACATTTATTGTTCACGCAACTGGCCAATTATTTGATTACACATAAAACGTGATCACTGTCAACAGTCTGACAAAAAGAAAAAGTAGTTTTATCGTTAAAAACGCATTGCACGATAATAGGCCGAATGTACCACATTTACAATGCCTATGAACGCATAACAATCATTTATTGTTCATGCAACTAAAGTTACTTATAAGTAAAAAATTTAACTGAACTTAAAAAGGAATTTAGTACTTACTATAATAAACATGTAAGGACTTCGAGTTATAAAATGAAAATGCATTTCTCTTGACATGACCTGATCACGTGACTGAACTATGCCCATATGTGGCAGATTGGAAGCCATGTGTTTTTATTAATACATAAATTATGAAAATACAACCCTTCTCTACCAACTTCTTCCTTCTCAGAGAAATTGGATATTGATAGATAAAAAGAATTACCACAACGGGATTTCACGTCTTCTCTTTTATTTTAATAACAGAAAATAAAGATTAGCCAGGAGTCAGGACAACTTCAAAAGTATAAGTCATGGTATATGGGTCTTTCCTTAATTACAGTACAATAGGGATTAACAAGCTTGGGTACTGACAACCACTGACGGTTCCTAGCTGATGAGGAGCAAATAAATTGGCATCAACTCACTGTTAATTGGGGTGTGATAAGCTGTGTGTTTACGATCGAATTTAATTCACAAGCAAGCAGGGTATCAATAAACATTCTTTCAGTCAGTCATTTGCATGTAGGATTAAGCAGCATTGTTTCAGTGAAAACTGACCTATGAGACACACTCTTCTTACAGGACCCCAACCAATCAGGGGCATTGTAGCGATTCATGAATATTAACGACCTGACATTATTTTTCCAAGAACTGGGCTGTGTGAAATATTTAGTGATATGGCAAAATTCGAAAGTGGGGCGGCAAAACACGAAAGCGGGGCGCAAACTCGAAAGCAGGGCGGCAAAATGCGAAAGTGGGGCGACGCGCCCCGCTTAAATGGAGCAGAGAGAACACTGACAATATGCCAAGTAAATATAATCTTTAGCCCTTCCCTTTCAACTTGTTTGGTTTCTGTCTGCTTTACCAATTAAGTACAAATGTCCTCTATTGTGATATTGTGAAGTAATTAGCAATACATTTGGACGTTTCTCTTCCAGTGATATTTGAATGGATAATCTCCTACAGTGATTTGTGTAGTTAACAACGAAATACCATTCATCAAATCTACACTGATTTAATTGACCAAAAACATTCGCCTGTTCATTTCTACTAATTATGTCAAATATGTTAACTTTTGAATATTTGGGTTTTTTTTAATGTACATTTAATTAAATTGGAATTGAAGACAAGTTTTTATTTATTTCGAGGTTATTAGGCATGATAATGAATACAAACAGTTAATAAAAACTGGATGGTAATGTTGAATTCTTACTCTATTTTACTTTTTTGGTTATAGTATACCACAAAATGTTAAGAAATGAATACAATGTCAAAAAAATAACTATTAATATGTTTGAACAAAATGCAATGGTATTGGTGCATTTCAGCCCCGGTGCAGGTTCGGCCCTAGACGTTTCGGCTTCCAGTCACAAGTCACCATATATAATTTATTATTCATTGATACTTAATATGGGGGCTATGTTTACTATATTTTGCATAGACTAACTGTAATAATTTGTGTTAATGTGAAGGGTGCCTTTATATGAACAATTTCGGTCACAAATGAGCATGGATTTTGGCCCCAAGTCACTTCGACATCACATTATATATGGCAAAACGCGATTAACGCCATCGTTAAAAACAGTGCGCAAACACCATTCAGACACTGTTCACAGGTAGACACAAAGTCCAATAATATATTTTAAAAAAATTGGCGTTTATCATGGTTTGCAATAAAACATTTTTGGAGTGGGTGTGTATGGTGGCGTTTATCACATTTTGCATATATATATCACAGGCACATTGCATTGGGGCAATGTATTATATTATATTCCTCCCTTTCAGAATAGTACCATGTGATGACTTACAAAATAGATTGTCTCATTAATTGTTACATCTTAACCTAGCGTGATGAGTAAATATTTAATCCAAAAGTTTAAAAGAAAAAAACCACACAAAAAACAACCAAACCCTCTATCGTAAATTTAAAATAATAAAAAATAAAACCTAACTGACACATATCAACTAATTTAATTAAATAACAATGTGCTGAAGTCTTTAAAATAACTTGTCCTAACATGGAACTAATGTAGCATAACTATACCATGCTGTGCCGAAACGTCTAGGGCCGAATTTGTAGCGGTGCCGAAACTGACATGGTGCCGAAACATCTGGGGCAGAACTGGTAGCGGGGCCAAAATGTCTTGAAACCAATGCAATCATCGAGTGGATGAATGGTCTGAGGTGAGTGGACGAATCGACCATGGATGAATTGTCCAGTGGACGAACCATCTGGAAAGCCAACCACAGCAGGCCTATCCACACATCACTATTGTAAATATAGTTTGTGTAACCCATTTTTCATTTGCACATTAGAATTTATGACATCATTTACATTATCATGATGGGTTACAAATGGGTTAGTTGAATTTGTTTTTACATAACCCATTGATGGTTTACGCAAATTTTCAATTCTCAGAGGCCTGTATAGATTCTCTGACTTGTTGAAAATGTTCCATGAAAATACTTAGTAATACTAAAAATGTGGCTAATTTAAACCAAATTTTATTATCTAAATACCATTTTAAACATATGGATGGACTTAAGTCTTAAGAATATATTGGGATAATAAAATGGTAAACACATATCTAATTAAACATTTGAAATTTTTCAAATAGTTTAAATCTGAGTGTTCCAATATGTGATTATATGATACTCCAGTTACAAGCCGAATATTGTTTGTACTCGAGAAAAGGGTACAACGAAAACAGATACAACGATAAAATGCTAGCAGCTGCGTGACACGTGTTTTTAACGATCTTATAAATAACCAACAGTATATGTTAGGCGATAAGAACTTACTCTCATAACAGTTTTCGGTCCCACAATATAGACCTTCAATAAAACTATCAACACACACAGGCTCCAAAATTAATATTACAAAAACCACAATTTGCCAACGAGCCGCCATGTTGCCAACCGGTAGATTAACTCTCTAAAATCCAAAACAACCTTTAATACGAAACCATATTTAGTAAAACATTACATATAAAACATATTTGCTAAAAATTAGTTTTAAAATAATATTTCATTAAATAGTAAAAATGTAGTTGAATATTCGTAAATATTATACGTAGGATCTGATTAACTGTTATTTCCATAAAACATTTATGTAAATATTAATTTGCGTTTCGAAGTAAAATTGAAGTCAACGTTTATCATTAAGCAAATTTGTTGACTGTCCTGTGCTTTAATTTTTTGTTTATATTTGTAAGCAGCATATTATTGAAATCTTTGGCCAGGTGCGTTTATTAATTAGAAAATCGTACAGTTGGTTAAGATAATTTGACA
>JAECMU010069066.1:9101-19855 GCA_016106625.1 Dracogyra subfuscus
ATTTTGCCCATCAGCTCACTGATAATAATAATCTCTTTATCGTCATCATTGCTCATCAAGTATTCAAGTACAGAGTACCAACATTTTTGGACAATTTCTATTACACCAGATGCAAGAAAAACAAAATCAAAAGGATTTTATATTACAACAATTTTTATTTACAAAACAGGATTTGTAAATGTTATTTCTCTTTGGGATACAATCGCTCAAAAGACTGCAAAATAAATCATAATTCCGCACCACAGATGCCATGATAATATTGACCAGAATGCATTGCATATCAATATTCCTTTGACAATGGTCTTCATAATATTTAAAATGTTATACATACCAACCAGATTGCACCCCAAAAATAAAATGTTTCTCATTATATGCTGCATTCATATGGTGCTTGTGAATATTGTAAATTCACGTTTCAACTTGTGAACATGACTTCACTGAGTGGTGACCGTTAATGCAATTTATAAACAATCTGCATCGTCACTCAAACATCACACACCCAAACTCATATTTACACGAATGATGTGAAGATTGGAGACAGAAAATTATACCTCAATTAACCTGTTATGTTCACGAGTTATTTTGCCAAACAATTTCTAATGAACGCAGCATTATTCTTGATCTTCCTCAGTAACAGGAAGTATAACCAGTTCCTTTCATTTATAATCACAGGTCATACGTTAAATACATTTAATAATTACTGATGGGAAAAAATATGATACCGATTAATTTTGCATTGGCTCATTCTAAATGAGGATTTATTGCCAAGTTAGGTTATTTATTTCTAAATAATAAAAGATTAACTGGGGATAGTGGTGTTTTATGTTTTCAAAACAAAAGAGAAACCACATCATTGCACTCTCATTGGACATGTAGTGTCACACTAGAGATATAACTCTTTATAAAATCACCATTCTGGAAATTTCTAAAACAAAGTGAGCAATAATTTATTCTGATTACCTACATGTATGTGATGGACAATTATAAATAATAAACAATAAACAATCCAAAAACAAAATCCACATCACCCTTCGATATAATAGATGAATGATGTGCTGGCATACTACCAAACAATATATAATTATAGTATGTAGGTTTGCAGCTTTGAAATACATAAAATACACCTATACAACTTGCCTTCATCTTTCAAATAACACTATTTCTTGTATATAATTATGCAATCATGATAAAAGACCTATAATAAACATTTTACATTTGATAAATAACAAATTTACAAATAAAACAATGTTAAGTGAATAAAATAATTGGAATCTTGTATCAACAGACTACCCCTGCAATAAAATTATGACTAGTTTAACAATTTGTTTGTGTGATACTAACACAAGTTTAAGTCTCTGAATGGGTATATTCGATTAATAATTCGGTTTTCAGTGAAATGAACAATGTCAGTGTCTACTAGGCTGCTGCCAAATAATCCCCAATAATACAGTAGGAAAACTGTAATTGGACTGACTGGAAAATGGAACACAGCCCAGTTTTCCACGATTACTGGGTTATTTACCAATTTGCAGGCAGCATAGCCCAGTGGTACAGTGCCCGCCTGATGCGCGATCAGTCTAGGATCGATTCCCGTCAGCTAACCACTGGGTTTTTTTCTCGACATAACCATATGTCCGACGCCGATATAACCGTAATTATAATGTGTTGAGTGCATTGTTAAACGATAAAAAATGAAAAAATTTAATTTACCAATTTGGTAAAAAATAACCTCTAAAAATATTAAAAACAAATCTTATACTCCTGCACACAAACAAAAAGGAATATTCTACCTCAAACTCAATTGGGTGTACCATCCATTTCGACTAAAATTGATTGAACCACCATGATTCTAACAAATACTAATAAATACAATACCTAAAATATGTGGCCTGTCCAGGATGCTCGCAAACAATTTAATTATCATATCACATTTACCTAACATTACATGCAAAAAAACAATGTTAGCTAATAAGCCACCACAATTTATCACCCTTTTGAACAAAGCCACTAGTCAATCTATTATGAAAGATTACAACATTTTGAACGAAAATCCCCAAATTACATTAATTTAAAGATCTGTATCAAGCATAATTTTGGATTTAAAAAATCAGGGTTTATGGTTTAGTTTCTTTACCACCACAACTAGAGCACATTGATTTATTTATCATCAGCTATAGGATGTCAAACATTTGGTAATTTTAACATACAGCTTTAGAGAGAAAAACACTACATTTTATCATTAGTAGCAAGGGATCTTTTATATGCAACATACCACACAGGATAGCACATACCACGGCCTTCGATATGTCAATCATGACGCACAGGCTAGAACGATGGGAATCGATCCTAGACTACCTGTGCATCATTAGAGCACTTTACAACTGAGCTACATCCTTCCCTCTTAAAAAATCTTATTCTTTTGTTCTTCTGAAATAGGAAAGGAATGGAATATTTGTTTAATGGCCATCCGATGTCAAACGGATCTTTTATATGCACTTTCCATAGGACAGTACATACTACAACCTTTAATGTACCAGTGGTAGGGCATTGGTTGGCATGGGAGAAGCCCCATCCAGAATCTAATGAGGGTGATCAATTCTGCAATTCATAAAGGCTTACATGTAGTTATGCTGTGATGGGTTGGTTGTAAAGAATGAGTGTGAAATGGCAAAGATGAAATATTTGTTTAATGGCCATTCGATGTCAAACGGATCTTTTATATGCACTTTCCATAGGACAGTACATACTACAACCTTTAATGTACCAGTGGTAGGGCATTGGTTGGCATGGGAGAAGCCCCATCCAGAATCTAATGAGGGTGATCAATTCTGCGACTCATCACACCTCGGACAAGTGCACTACCACAACTGACTGATTGCACTGATTCAACATAGACATGCAGGGCTTAATAACCACGTATACATGTAGGGCTTAATGTATACACACAGGACGTAATAACCACGTATACATGCAGGGCTTAATGTATACACACAGGACGTAATAACCATGTATACACGCAGGGCCTAAGAGCCATGTATACACCAGTATTTGTCAACTACAATCTATGGATTGGTGCTCGTCCCCAGTAGCAGTTCCACTGGTCAACGAGGGACAAAAACACATCTAACAGAATATACGAGACAAAACTGACTGTAATCTTAAACGTAGTCCATCTTAATGTAAGAAGGTAGTCAGAATGAAAACACAATGTTCACAAACAATAGTCTTGGTATGAAAATAACATTAACAATATTGGGACTTCAAAATGAGATGTCATAAAGGCTTACATGTAGTTATGCTGTGATGGGTTGGTTGTGAAGAATGAGTGTGAAATGGCAAAGATGATTAGGATTTTTACAACATGAACACTAAATCAGACTGAAGCCATGCTTTTGTTAATGAAATAGACTACACAGGCACTGGTTAGTAATGTGTGTTTGAGTGCACTCTTTGTCATAATAAAGTAATGTAAATGAAATGCAATACTGGTATTAAAAAAAAATTCATATGATAAAACTAAAATGACGAACTGAATAAATTACGTGCATGTAATATATTGGCATTCACTGTATATAATATAATTTATTACTTATGAAAATAGCCATCACAATATACTTTTTTTAAATACGAGACTTATGAAAACCAGTCAATGGTACACAAGAATCCATTGTATGTATTTACTAGCATATTAATTAAATTATCTATTTAAAAAAACTGAAAATGAGAAATTCTGTTAATATTTTGTTGAACAAATAAAGAAGTAATCATTATTAAAGAGTTTCACTTGTTGGTAATAACTTTGTTCTGACAAATTTAATAACACCATTTACTACAAAACAAGTCAAAACAGATCACAGGTTTTTTCACGTATTCTTTAGCTGCTTTGAGTAATACCAATCACCAATTCATGGGAAAAAACCAACGCCACAATAAAGAACCAAACTCTCCTACAACGTAACCAGGAAAAAGATGTCCAGTTTTCAAGTCAACCATTTATTTCTTACTGGTTATTGCATCCGACTTGCTAATCGGCAAAGTCTGGGCATTTAGTCGTACACATACAAGTCGAAAATAATAATATCCCATTCACACAAATCTTCACCCAACTGGCTAGCTCAATCGAGATCTGACTTGACTTGCGTTCGATCTATACTTTCGGAAGTAAACTTTTGTAAGCGTCTTTTCCTCACTTCGTGCAGCTCGTCTTCGTGCTGCTCCTCGCGAGGATCCTCCCACTCGGGTATACTGTCTTCAGTTGGTGGCGTGAAGCCCACAGCACCTTCTAATTTAGAGTAATCTGTTACAAAAAAGCAAAGTTAAGCGATACTGCAGTCTGAAGTTTCACACTTACAATTAGGTGATTCCAAACCGCTATAGTTATTAGGAAGTATAAAATATGTTCGGCTATTACAAAGATTTTTTTTTAATAGGTAACTTCCACATTACATCATTTTGTTTAGATATTTTTCTTTGGCAAAATTCAAATATTTGTGACCATATTAGAATTTGTAGTAGCTCAAAATTCAATTTATGTAAATGAAAAAGGTATGTACCTAAGGTCAATGACCGTCATTCTTAGCACCCACGGTTTGACATCATACACAATAAATATAACAGATCCAACAGTCCTGTTTTTATATGATATCAGGGTTTAACCTAGTCAATTTTTTAAGGGTCCCTTTTAGGTGAATTGTACTATTTATAAAATATGGATTTCAAGTAAATTACGGTAAGATAAGCCAAAACAAGATTGCAAAAATTGACTGTTGTCGACCGTAGCAAATGAGGGTCAGTAACTTTAAAAACATATGATTATGAAATCATTTGCTTTAATTAGAAGATAGCAACATATAGTTTTTAGATTTGTGGGCGTTATTGTTTATTTGATCCTGCACATGTCATTTTTGGCCGAAGGTAATAACACCCGCAAATCTAAAAACTCAATATGGTTATATCCATTGTACACTGAATTGTTTTTCTACGGTACTAACTGTGTATTTGGTATTTCTTGAAAAAAATACCTGGCTACAATCTTAACTGTAGATCCTTGAACAGTCAACTTGGCCCGTTCCAAATGCTAATGAGATCACTTTCTAATGATGTCATTAGCTTTTCAGGTGTTATTTTCATTTGATCCCAGGTTTTTTTGTGTTAATTCACCAACCACATTCGCCATCAGTTTACAACAAGACTTATTTAATCATTTTAAATTAATAAATACTAATTAATATTATCATTAAAAAAATCTCAGGAGATTACAGTAAACAATGTTTTTATGACCGACTGGAACAATGAATAAATATACCTGTATTTTGTTCTATTTTTCCATTGTTCATCTTCAGCTCTGTTGCTGGAGAACTATTCTCTTTCTTCACTGGAGTTATCTTTGGCTTGGCACCTCCGAGTTTGGCTGATGTGGTGTTTGGTGTACTCTGAGTAGATTCCGTTTTATTTGGAATTGTTCCAGGTGTACCTGGAGTTGTTGAAGCCCGCAGTGATGAAGCTGCAATACCTGGAATACTGAAACAAACATTCATTTACTCATTACAAGGTCAAAAATGGAGTGGTCAATATAATCAACTCGGGGATTACATTTTGCAAATAAACTTTATTTGAAAAGTTGTAGTCATGGTAATAAAATTAATTTGCATGCACTCATTTATTTTCTATTTGTTTGGCACTAACAACTAATAATCCAATTTGGAAGTGAAAGTTGTTTTTTGTGAATGTTAAACACCCATCTTGTTTCTATTCATTTAACTGATACAACGTGTTTACAAACTGGTAATATGTATGAACACACAGATATTTTGTACATCAAAACACCAAAAAGCATGAATGTAATTTTTGTAATTAAAACTTAAATGCTGTTTTTCCACAAACTGCAGGAAATAGAACAAGATCGACTTCAAATAAGGAGGACAATTCCACATATTAAAATATAAATAAGCAACATAACAGCAGGTCTTGAAGTTAAGAATTTGTTACCTACTGCAACTCTCTGCCATTGGTAAAATTCCACCTATGGCAATTCTAAGTAAGCCTACAGCAATATTAACCCAGGAACTCTTGCAACAAATAAAACACATTAAAAACACTCCATCCAAAAGCAACATTTTTATTTAGCATCAAAATACTGCCAATGGTAAAGCTCCTGATCGAAAGAAAGAAAGAAATATATATGGCGTCAGACATATGGTTAAGGACCACACAGAGTTTGAGAAGAAACCCGCTGTTGCCACTTCATGGGCTACTCTTTCTGACTGGCAGCAAGGGATCTTTTATTTGCACTTCCCACAGGCAGGATAGCACAAACCATGGCCTTTGCTGAACCAGTTATGGATCTCTGGTCAGTGTAAGTGGTTTACACCTACCCATTGAGCCTTGCGGAGCACTCACTCAGGGTTTGGAGTCGGTATCTGGATTAAAAATCCCATGCCTCGACTCGGATCCGAACCCAGCCTGTTGACAGATGGCCTAACCACGATGCCACCGAGGCTGGTACTCCTGATCGATGACATTCATACTGCAGTTACAGCAACTGTCATCAATATCACCATTCAGTGTGAAGGAAAGAAATGTTTTATTTAACGACGCACTAAACACATTTTATTTAGGGTTATATGGTGTCAGACATATGGTTAAGGACCACACAGATATTGAAGAAAGAAACCCCCTGTCACCACTTCATGGGCTACTCTTTTCGATTAACAGCAAGGGATCTTTTATATGCACCATCCAAGACAGGATAGCACATATCACAGTCTTTGATGTACAAGTCATGGTGCACTGGCTGGAGAGAGAAAAAGCCCAATTGGCCAACTGAAGGGGACCGTTCCCAAACAGACCATGCATCAAACGAGCGCTTTACCACTGGGCTACATCTCGCCAGCTCTGTTAAGTGTGAGCTCTACAATAACATCTCTCAAGATTAGCTATTAGCTTATGAAAGTTACCTTGACTGAGCTGCCACTTGGTTGTACTGATTAATGAGAACCATGGCTCCATCCAACAAAGACTGGATATCTCGTAACCACTGAATTCTCGCTTCTATATTCTCCCGCTCTTGGCCTTCAAGGTTCTTGAGTTCTTCATCAGACAAGCCTGACAAAGTCTGTGGTGGCTGAGGAAATCCTACAACATAAACATTCTTCTTTAATTTGACATACTACTAATGGGTAAAATTTCCCCATTTATATCAGTAAGCTTTCTTTAGCGATGGAAGTTGAATCATAAGTTAACCTTTTGACTACTGCAGGCAAGATATCTCGCCAGACGTCATACTGTACACTGTATACAGTGCATTCTCCAACTTATATTTTCCACAGTTTTGCATCCGGCACTCACCGGACACGGAAATTTAATACTGGAAACAGTTTACTTAACAACATGCTAGCTTTTGTTATTAATTTTTCATTGGAAAATACCTTGGAACTTTTAGTTCAAAAAGTGGTTTGCAGCAAATATGTTTGCTTGACAACAATGGTGGCATGTCACAGTCATTTTCAGGGATAGACAGCTGACTGACAGCTAATTTGATAATAAATTTGATAGTTTTAACAACAACGAAAATCACCAAATATTGGGATATGAATCTTAGTTTGTTTTTCTCAACCAAAAAAAATCTTTGTCAGAAAACCACTATTATTGGGAATACTGGACATAAATACTGGACAGCTGACCACAAATGCCTGTAAGTAGTTGCATTTAAAAAAAAAAATTGCATAATTTTGATCAACATGAACTAAAATATCATTAAAATAATAAAAACCCACAAACATAATCCTTACCGATTCAAATATGAACTTTATTTTATGTATTTATAATTTTTACTTGCATATATTCACTTAAATATTTTATAAACTTGAATCCGCTACATGGTTTTTATCAAAAATTAATCCACAAATTAATATTAAATACTGTTCCAAATTTCTATTAATCAAAGTTAAATGAACCTATGAAATCCCAGAAGAGAATTTTCTTGGTCACTCCTTTACTGTGAAAACTCATTCAAGCAAAACAAAGCATACTCACAAATCTATAGGTTGACTTACCAAATGGTGACATGTAGGACATCATATTGAACATTGGGTCGAATGGTGGCATTCCCGGCATACCCGGAGCTGATGTAGGAGAAGCAGTAGGTGAAGTTGATGCTGGTGATGCTGCAGTGGCTCCAGTTGTTCCTGATCAATAAAAGTTACAATTCATTTGGTTTAACGACACAACTAGAGCACATTGATTTATTAATCATCGGCTATTGGATGTCAACCATTTTGTTAGACATATAGTCTTAGAAAGGAAACCAGCTACAATTTTTCATTTGTAGCAAGGGATCTGTTATATGCCTTATCCCACAAATAAGGTAACACATACTACGACCCTTTGATATACCAGTCGCGAAGTACAGACAGTATGACCTGCAAAAATTCTCCAAGCACGAAATGCAGTCAGACTCCGCCTCTCTCAGCGACAGTGACAAATTTGCACCATTCTACAGATACGATAGCACATGTCACAGCTACTGATATACTAGTCGTGATGCACCGACTAGAACGAGAAATAGCCCAATTTGCTACCCAAAAGGGATTGATCTTAGACTGTGCATCACATGAGGGCTTTACCATTAGACTACGTCCCACCCTCTATCAACAATAACAATGATGCAAGAAAGAGCTAATTTAATATACAAACTATAAACTCGGGGAAGAGGTGATCAGGTGAACTGGAAATCATTTCACAACAAATTTTGCCTGTCAAGACATTTGGACCAGTCCACTGTAACAGGGGGTAATGCACACAAGAAGAGATGTCTGATTATGTTTAAAAAGAAATCCTCTTCAACACACAAACTACCGATTCTGTCATTTATATTTTATTTTTGAGTATAGCTGGCTTTCAATTTGAATATCAAATAAATAACCCAAGGAGGCAGCTATGTTTTTGGTGTATGTGGATGTATGTATGTGAATTAATGTCTGAACTGATATACAGCACAGATGGAGGTAGTTCACCTGACTGGGTTGAGGGGGAGGGCTGGCTTGACCCCGATGGAGCCTGTGTACTGGGCGGAGTTGGAGCTTGAGCTGGCGCTGGCTGTTGCTGTCCTAGCTGATGTGGATGAGGTGGCTGGCCAGGTACAAATGGAGGTGGCGGCCACATTTGTGGAAAAGCTTGCTGGAAGAAAGCTTGGGCTGGAAACAATAAACAGAATATTTTAAAATGAGTTTACAAAATGCATCTAAAAAGAGTATTTGTCAAAGTGTGATTAAAATCTATATGTCAAAAATATACTGAGGAAAGAAGTATGGCAACATTTGATATCAGAGACCAAATTTAATTCACTACAGTAACTAGATTAGTTATGCCTGAATAAAAGAGAGAGATCATGTGGGACTTGATGTCAGTACACTGTGACCGACTGACAGTAACACACTTAACTTCCTCATACTGTGGATGAGGGTTTTAGTTAGTCAATATCTGCTGTTACTATTTATCGGTTTCCTCATTTCTTTCCATCAGTAGGTGTTTCTACTTTTAAAAATCTCTTTAAACTGTGCTCTTGACAATAAACATCAATGTCTTGTACAAGGTGAAAAATCACTCTTTGACTGACAAAATTTAAAACATTTATTTATACCGTATTGTCGTTGCTGGTCTGCCTGGTTATCCTGTATTACTGGTACAGGTTCTGGACGAGGCATGCGCAGTACATCCATTCTGCATGTGGGACAGGTCTGTTGGCGCTGAAACCACGATCGCAGACAGCTTGCATGGAAGATGTGGTTGCATGGCAGTTTCTTGCAGTTAGTTGCCATTTCTTCCCGACATATGATACACACATTGTCTCCCTCAGCCAATTCTTCAGCAGTTGCATCAGGATACCTACATTTTGGAATGGGTGAAATTATTGCATTCCATATCTTCTTTAATACAAAGTTTTCTTTAACAAAACAAGGCTTGAAATTTATTTTGTGAAGGGAGAGCAATCTTTTCTTCTCAAATTTTAATGTGAAAGCAAAAGTTAGAAAGTGAGAAGCAGTTCTAGAACACTAGTATCGACACACTTTATAGCAGCTGTATAATACTGAATGAAGGATAGCAAACACTGCTTGTGAATCTCATTTTCAGAAGGCATATGATGTTAAAAGTCAATTTCAAGCCTAGCAAAATATTTCTCAAACATTCTTTCATACTTCTAGTGGCACTGGCATTTAAGAAAATATATACCAATTTTATTATGTAATTTCCAGTAAGTGTGCTCTTATCATCATCAAGACTTGTAATTACACATTTAATAAGAAGAAAACACAACCAAACTTTATAATTTGTTCTTAGTGCGAATAATATGCTTACCAAATAGAAAATATTTAAAAGAAGTTCATTCTGTGAATATACATTCAACCATCATGTTCTAAATTACATATTTAACAAGCAAAAAGCTATAAAATGAGTTCATATTGCAAATAACATATTTAATGAATAGAATATCCTTCATAATGTAAATCACATATCCTCGTGGTATGGGTTTTGACGCAGATAAGCAACGATCTTGTGTAGTCTAAAAATAACGATGTTTTTCTTGTTATTATTTACAGAAACATAACCTAATGTATATATATCATTGAAATATAAACATTAAAGTCAATATATAGTGAGATTTTTAGTTTTAGTTTTAGCTTACATGTGTATACTGTGATATTCTAAACTTTTTGATGCGGTATGTATTTTGACGCGGAATAACTTGTGAATGA
>JAECMU010069092.1:0-25638 GCA_016106625.1 Dracogyra subfuscus
AGAAAAGGAAGAAATAAATGTTTTATTTAATGACGCATTCAACACATATTTATGGTTATATGGTATCATACATATTGTTAAGGACTACACAGATATTGGGAGAGGAAACCCACTGTTGCCACTTCATGGGCTAGTCTTTTCGATTAGCAGCAAGGGATCTTTTATATGCACTATCCCACAGACAGGATAGTACATACCACAGCCTTTGATATACCAGTCGTGGTGCACTGGCTAGAATGAGAAATAGCTCAATGAGACCACTGACAGGGATCGATCCCAAACCGATTGTGCATCAAGCCAGTACTGTACCACTGGGCTACATTTCGCCCACTGTATGAAATAAGACATTTCTGGAAATTAATTTTAATTAAATAATAAACAGAATCATTATTTCTTCATGTCTGATATTTGATGTCTTTGAAATTAAATTGCAGTTTATTTGAATGGTCACCACATCAAGGTTTTAAATTATTGAATATTTTATATATTTTTTTGGTTTGTTTAACGACGCACTCAACACATTTTAATTACGGTTATATCGGCGTCGGACATATGGTTATGTCGAGAAAAAACCCCAGTGGTCAGCTGACGGGGATCGATCCTAGACCGACTGCGCATCAGGCGGGCACTCTACCACTGGGCCATGCTGCCCGCTAAATTATTGAATATGTCTTATAAACATTCTGCAAATTATACATGAAAAAGTGAAGTATTTAAATTCAGAAATATCTTTCATATTATAAGTAGCACGATAGCTACAATGAAAATTGAAAAGTACAATAATTAAAATTTAACTATCATAATAAAGTCTAACCAATAATGTCCTGAAAAGCAGACCATTGAAACAAAAGGACAAATAAACTGAATGTTATCTAGTATTGTAAGATTTAGTAAATGTGTATATACAGTTGTATTGCATTTTCATCAGCTTACACTTTTGTGGTCACTTAAACACTGTAAAGAGAAAATTTGTGAAACAAAATACTTTTGATATTTGCAACAGACTAAAATATACATATATAATAGGGCCAATGTGTCTGTGGGATTTTTTACAGTTTAAAATAGCCAAACAATACATTTTTGTATGATATATCTGTTACTTGTTTTAGCCCAGCATTTGTATCTACACCAAAGATGGACACAAGTGTGAATGTTTGTACGGACATCAGCAAGGAGCTGGGAGTGGACGATTCTGTTATATCATGGACCAGCTCCATGGCAACACCCTGTCTTAAGAATGACATGACAGTAGACCAGCATGATGGTAATGTCTGCAGAACACAAAGAATTCAATGTTCGGTTAATTTTTACATTGATGAAGCAATGTTAATTGTCTTTAATAATTGAAGGGGGCGTAGCCCATTGGTAAAGCGCTTGCTTGGTGCGTGATCAGTCTAGGGTTGATTCCCGTTGATTGGCTCATTAGGCTATTTCTTGTTCCAGCCAGTGCACTATGACTGGTGTATCAAAGGCTGTGGTATGTGCTAGCCTGTCTGTGATTGTGTATATAAAAGATCCCTTGCCATTAATGGAAAAATGGATTTATGATAAAGTTTTTAGTCATCTAGGTTTTATGTTTTATCATATAAAAAGCTGATGTATATTTTTTGGCTGGGGTGTCATTAAACATTCATTCACAAAAACGTAAGATGAGAATTGTCCTGAATTCCAGATTCTATTACTACTCTGATAACTTCGTGTTCATGTTCTTAGAGAAAAGCTTACTGCAGACCCCAATATTTCCAGACTATGCACATTTTTCCAGATTTTACTGTCATGTGTAATTTTCATCCCTGAAGAGTTCTTTTCTTGTTTGTTTTTCAGATAGTGAAGAAAATCCAGATGATAAGATTGAAACTATCACAAGAATCAAGGTTAACTGTCAACTTTTTTTGTTTATATATATATATATGAAACAAGAAACCTTAGAATTTTTTGGTGATGGTAGCACAATTAAAATATGCTAGTAGAGAAATAATTGCAGCTGTTGATGAAACCGTAACTCTAAAGATAACAAAATGGTCACAAAAACATCTGATTAGGACATATGTATATTCGTACACATATTGATTAAAAAGAACTAAGAAAGCGTTACAAGCTACACATTTTTTAACTATCATTGCAAATATCTCATTCTCTGAGATAAACATATTAAAGCCTGCCATAATATCATGATTATGTAAACATATTAAAGCTTGCCATAATATTATGATTATGCAAATAATTTTTATGTACATCATGAATTGTAAAATAAGAACTTCGATGTGAAAGATGCGGTTTTAAAGACAGAAAAGCACTTGTTTTATTGTCACAATAATAAGATTACAAAATTGAATGCAGTTGTTAGTTATGACCACAAGCTTTTATAAGATTCATGATACAGGATAGTGGCAACTCCAAAGCTTTTGTATAATATTTTTTACATCTTTACCAGGGATTCCCCAGAGTGTTGTTCACGCCGGATAGAACAGGGTTGGATTCAGAGGACTTTGCTCGTATTCTTGAGGAGAGTCGAGATAACGACATGCTGGATTCTTCTCCTTGTAGTGATACCAACCCAAGTAAAACTAGAACAGAGGTATCACCGGTTCTTAACAAGAGAGTCAAAAAAAGGTTATCACTTGGATCTAAACTTGTATCTGATACAGAAGATGCTATCCAAGATGTGAAATCTGGATCACAAGTAAGTGAAGGACAGAATGGAGGAATGCTAAGTCCAAGTTCTACTAATTCTGTCATTGTATCGGTGCTGTCGCCATTCTTTGACAGTCCGGCCTCTGAAAAGCATCGCGCAGCACCAAAAGGAGTGAAGCGAAAAGCATCCGAACTGATTTCCATAGATGACGAACTGAGAATGTCTTTCAGTTCAGGATCATCGCCATCTCTTAGTCAGACAGGACCACAGTCAATTCTCTATTCTGCAACAAAACGTACCGTCTCCGAGAGAAAACGGGTCAGGTTTGCAGCTGATGTTGAAAAGTCCGATAAAAATAGCCGCTCACTTCGGAAACGAAAATCGTTTTGCAGCAAGGATGTCAGTTGTGTTGAGATGGCTATGGATAACCAGAACATGGAGTGTTCTGATTACTGTCCACTTGATTATAGTGCAAGCAGTGATTTAGCTCTGAAAATAGTCAACCTCAATATAAATAACTCATGCCTTTACTCCAAAAGAACAAGTGAAAAATGTTTGATAGATATTTTATGTAATGAGGGACTGGTTGATTCTTCATCTGATTGTACTGATGATAGTTCTAATAGAAATAGTTTGAAAGAAAAGGAAGCCAAACTTAGTATTAATGCAGTAGATGGCCTTAAAGGTCGAGTTAGGTGCAGTCAAGTTGGCCTGTTATCTGATGATAGTGCTAATAGAATCAGTTTTGAAGAAAAGGAAGCCAAACATAGTACTGATACAGTAGATGGCCTTAAAGGTCGAGATAGAAGCAGTCAAGTTGGGTTGTTATCTGCCGATAATCAGCAGAAAAGAGAAATTCCTAGTGAAGTGATTGCACAAGCACAACTTTCCTCTACTTCAGTTAGTGACTGTTTCGACTCTGATCAGAATAAATTGACATCTGCTGGTGAGACAACTGTCACTGGTGATGAATTATTTTCACAGGTGTCTGAATCTGTTTGGAATGAAATGTGCCAAAGTTCTAACAAAGAAACAAAGAAACTGGACCGCGAGGTTTTAGATAATGATTTTCTCACCCTTGAGTCTTCTGAAACAGTACTAGAAACCAAACCAAGAGATTCCAATGAATGCAGAAGTGACATTCCTGAAACAAAGGTGCATCAAGATTCAAAATTAGCAAATGACCCTCTTCCGAAAGCTAAATGTAAAGATACGAGTCTTCGATTATCTACGACTCGTAAATTCTTGTATCCGTCTGGCAGTCAAATTAGTCATGTGTGTCCAGAGAGTATTTTTAACTTCCACAACATGAGAACTAAAATAAATAAAAAGCTTGATGATGTTGATTCAGCCATTGATGGTACAGATCGAAAACAACATGAAAAGGAAAATACACCAGTAGAAAAAGAAAGTGACAAAAATAATGTCTTATGTGAAGATGGATTTTCTTTGAAGCCATCTGTTTCACCCAGAAACAATGTATCTAGCAACAGGAATCAGCTCAAAAACATGGAGCATGATATCTCAGTAGCCAAAGCTGTACCACGACGAAGGAATTATATTGGTAAGAAAATTGTGTGGTGTTTAATAATTATTGTGAGAATTACTTTACATTTTATTGTATTTATAAATGGCAGTTATTTTCTGCTGCATGCAGTGTTCTTTTTAATATCTGTAAAAAAACATGTTTTTGGCATTTTTTTTGTCACCCTTTAACGGACTAATTTTATGTAGTTGATCATGGTCTTTCGACAGCTTCTATGTAGTGATGTGTTTAGATGTTTCTTACCATATGTAGGCTATTTCTAGATGTCTATTTATATTATTGTCAACAATGTAGTATATTGGGTGGCCCCAAATAAATGATACTCTACTGAATATAGACTTATTTCAAAAGTATTGGGACTGTAACTGTGCTATTTCACACTTGATCAAAATTATAAATGAAATAAATGTGACGCTACATAGCAGGGCAGGAAGTGCCATGAGCATTGCATTTGTTTTATTTACAATTTGCAATATGTTGCTATTTTAATCATATTTGACCTGTGGGTGTGAAATATCAGTGTTACAGTACCCATAATTTTTATTTATATATATATATATATATATATATATATATATATATATATATACACACACACACAATTTCATACTCAGTATGGTTATCGTTTTAGGGGACCAGCCAATATATTTGGTCCTATTGTTTAAACTAATATTTAATTTTTCAGAATTTAAAAAGTTTTCTGAGGTGTTTGCTCCTGACATGACAGAGATGGATATGGATTCAAGGGAGGTAAATGAGCCTTTGATACCATCTGTTAGTCGGGTAGTACTGAATGTAAGATTTAACAAATTCATTAGTCCTCGTTCCCGGCTTGTTAATTTTTGATTTGGTAAATTATCAGCTGTATTACTGTAATACATAGGGAATTAGCCAAAGCAATGAGAGCTTGTGACTATCTCAAATGCAGAAGGAGGACTAAGTCCTAACAGTTTAGTTAAATGCTTATTCACCAGTCTTATATTCATATCTAATACTTAATCCCATGTTTAGCGGGAAGCATAGCCCAGTGGTACAGTGCCCGTCTGATGCGCGGTCGGTCTAGGATCGATCCCCATCAGCTAACCACTGGGTTTGTTTCTCAACATAACTATATGTCCGACGCCGATATAACCGTTCTTATAATGTTTTGAGTGCGTCGTTAAATAAAAATAAAAATTAAATAATCCCATGTTCATTTTTTGATTTATAAATTGGATTTTATATATATATATTTTTTTTTTTTTTAATTGTCATACTACATGCTGTGATTCAACCAGCCTCAGTAGGTTTGTAGACTTGTCATCGTTTTCAAGGCTGGTAAGTAATGAGTTCATGTCTCACCTGAGGTAATAGGGAATTCCAGTACCAGTTTTGACCTAGAATGAGAATACTGCCAACCCATTGGTGAGGTATAAGGCCATAAACACAGAGTTGTACACATTCCGTAAGTATGAGTCTCCATCTGTGTCCCAGGTATGTGACTTTGCCTTTCATTGAGTGATCATCAGTATTTAGCTGAACTCCACTAAAACACATCAATCAGATTTGTAGTTGTAATAAGAACATGAAAAAAAACCCCACCTAATAACTGATTTGTATAACTGGATGCATTCCGATAGGCGGGGGTGGGAGGAATTGTGTACAAGGGTTAGAATTATTGTGTGTTTTATAACAACCTTACCAATGCAATAGTAACAACAAACGAAATTGAGTGGTGCATTTTTATTGGAGTTACGAATATGTTTGTGATATCCTAAACAAAATTTACCACATTGTCGCTTTTGGTAATCATATTTAAAACTTAATGCTTTGTCAGCCTTTGGAGATAGGCAATACAGAAAGGTAATGTTTGTTTTCCTTGTATTTACAGGTGACACCTAAAAGCAAATCTTCCAGCAGCTGTGAACTAGATAGTTATTCCACACTAAAGGGGACTGTGAAAGATAAACAACTAAACAGTGACGTCTTGTTGGAGTGTAAGACTCAAACTGTGGAGACTGTTAGGACGAGTTCTGGGTTTTTGTCAGCTGATGAACTCTGCGGGAGTGAGGAACTTGAGGAGAAGAATGACTACGATTTCGACATGAACACGCAGGAGGTGGAAAACTTTGTCAAAGATGCCTTTCTGGATGACATGGAATTTTCACAGATAGCTCCAATAGATAAAAATGGCACTGTTAATGAGGACAAAGAAACAACTTGTGATAAAAGTGTTGTAGATAATCAGCTAATTAACAAAACTACGAGTAAAACTTGTTTAATCAGTGACGGAGAAATTCCAGATAAATGTAGTCAGAATGTTGACAACGGTTTGAATGAAACAACATCAAGACTGACTCTTTCTTCCTCTGGTGATATTCAGTCCGAAGTTGAAAGTTTAGAACGTAGTAAATGTTCTTACAATGCTGTTGATGATGAGGTTGCTTTCAGGTGTGTTGGAAGCAGTACTGTCTGTACATCTGAATCACATCCCATGAATGATGATGATGACGTTATTAATAAAACGTGTTCTCTTGATGATACAGTCAGTCAGAGAGAGCAGTTTCCTACAGCAGATGACCAGTGTGGAGTCCAGGACAGTACACCTGACTTAGTAAAAAATGAATTGGAACGTTTGAAGTTCAGAGGTTTTAATGAAGCATCTTCCTCCTCATTTTCCACAGCTAGTGGTAAAGCTGTCAAGTTAAATCAAAGTGGTTTACAAAAAGCTGAGACATTGCTCGAGTGTGAAGAGAACAAATTTCGACCTATGAAAAATTTGGACCCAAATGAGGGATCCTTACCTTCATTTTCCACAGCTAGTGGTAAAGCTGTCAAGTTAAATCAAAATGCTTTACAGAAAGCTCAAACATTGTTCGAGTGTGAAGAGAACAAATTTGGACCTATGAAAAATTTGGACCCAAATGAGGGATCCTTACCTTCATTTTCTACTGCTAGTGGTACAGCTGTCAAGTTAAATCAAAGTGCTTTACAGAAAGCTCAAACATTGTTCGAGTGTGAAGAGAACAAATTTGGACCTATGAAAAATTTGGACCCAAATGAGGGATCCTTACCTTCATTTTCTACTGCTAGTGGTAAAGCTGTCAAGTTAAATCAAAGTGCTTTAAAGAAAGCACGAACATTGTTAGAGTGTGAACGAAATAAAATGGCATCTTTGAAGTCTTTTGACCTCCATGAAAACTCTTGCCCTTCATTTTCTACAGCTAGCTGTAAAGCCATGAAGTTCAACCAAAATGATTTGCAGGAAGCTGAATGTGAACAAAATGAACTGAAATCTTTGAAGTGTTCCGATATCCATGAAACATCTTTCCCTTCATTTTCTACAGCTAGTGGTAAAGCTATGGAAATCAATCAAAGTGCTCTGCTGAAAGCTCAGACTTTATTAGAGAGTGAACAAAATGGACGTGGACCATTGAAGGATTTGGAACCATTTCCTTCATTTTCCACAGCCAGTGGTAAAGCTTTGAAGTGCAACCAAAATGCTTTACAGAAAGCTCAAACTTTGTTAGCTGATGATGTGAAAATCTCAAATCAGTCTAGTTGTTCCAGTCCAGCCTTTTCGTCTGTTAGTCCTACACATTTGAAAGAAAATAAAGGCTCCATTAATAAGACTGCAGGTGTTAACAGAACATCAGAAAACGATCACAGTGGAAATAGTACAAGAAGTGACGGTCATGTAGGTTCTGAGTCTGGTAATGAAATAAATATGGTTGTTAAAAGTGATATGTCCAATAAAGATATAACTGATCGGTTGGACACCCGAGATTCCAAAAGTGTTGATAATTTTGAGGAACTACTTCATAGTATTCTGGTCGATAAAAAGAAATGTACAGCTGCCAAACAAACCTCGACTATCTTGTCAAAAGAAACTGGTCCTGAGAACAAATGTGATTTCCAAACTGGTTTTGGAATGGAAAATATCAGAACCACTTCTTTCAAATCTGGTAACCCAATGTTGAAGCCAAAAGGATTTAGACCTTTCAAGAAACCTAAGCGAATTTCAGTTCAGAAACCAAGAGAAGTTGATTCATCTAAAAACAATAGTGATGAAAATGATCATAACAGAATGGCAGTTGAATATGGACAAGACATTAAACAGTTACAAACAAACATTCCAGACCCTCAATGTAAAGAGAATGTAAATTCTGATGTGAGTGAAAGTGAGATGAATGAAATGATGCTTAAAGAATTTTCCCATGACATTTTCTCACAGTGTCCGAGTCTAGACTTTTGTTCCCAAAATACCAATCTGACAGCAGTTGAAGATACATCTTGCCAGAGTGAAAAAAGTTCAGTGGTGAAAGATTACATGATTTGTTCACCAACTAACTGCAGTTTAACAGAAGAGTCAGTTGGTTCTACATCTAGACATAGTAACTCTGAAGTTGTTTTTGTATCTAAGTCTGTCATACAGATGCTGGACATTAAAGAAAAGGATGGTGAATATGGTGCAACAAAAACATCTAATTCAAATGATTTTAATGAAAAATATAAAGGGACCAAAAGTGATAAAATGGTAAAAAATACCCTGCATGGAGATAAACTAAAGACACAAGAACAACAGATCTCAGAACCAGAATGTTTTCTGGGCCAAGGTTTCCAGCTGGCATCTGGTAAAAAAGTCCACATTTCTGAAACATCTTTGCTGGAAGCTAAGAATGTTCTGTCTGACATTAATTTGGAAGCAATAGTGCCTGAGCTAGAGATACCTGATTTAAAAATGAATGAGTTTGTAGATAATCAAATATCTGCTTTGACCAAAGACAACTATGGTGACTTTTGTAGTGGAGATGTATTATCAAAACAACATACCAAAGATGAGACAAATACTTCTCAGCATTTACACCATCTTCTGACAGATGATACATTATTTGAGGATGATATAAATGATGACTCAGGAAAGGCTATAGCTGTTTCTAATTCTAAAGAATCACTTAACCAAGCAAAACCTTTGTGGAAAGATGAAAATGATGTATCTACAGGTAATGTAGTACATAATGCAACAACAGGCTTTATTCAGACAGCATCAGGCAAACATGTAACAATATCTGAAGAATCACTGACCCATGCAAAATCTTTATGGAAAGAAGAATCTTCAAATAATGAGATGCTTAATTCTCAACCAGGCCGTTTCCAGACAGCATCGGGCAAAGATGTTACAGTTTCTAAAGCATCAATTGACCATGCAAAATCCCTCTGGAGAGATGAATCTACTGGTCTGCAAGTATCTACAGGTCAAGATATTTTTAATGCACCAACAGGTTGTTTTCAGACAGCATCAGGAAAGGCTGTAACTGTTTCTAAAAAATCCCTCAACCAAGCAAAGTCTTTGTGGAAAGATGAATCTAGTGTATCTGCAGATAGTGTGATACCTAATAATAAGTCAACAACAGGCCTTTTTCAGACAGCATCAGGCAAAGATGTTACTATATCTGAAGAATCACTTAAGCATGTAAAATGTTTATGGAAAGATGATTCTTCAAATAATGACATGCCCGGTTCACAAACAGGTTCTTCACATAAAGCATCAGATGTAACTGTCTCCAAAGCATCACTTGAATCTACTGTACCTTCAAGTAATGCAATTCCTTATTCTAGGACAGGCCTTTTTCAGCCAGCATCAGGTAAAGATGTAGCTGTATCTGAATTGTCACTTTACCATGCAAAATCTCTATGGAAAAATGAATCTAAAGCACCTACTGATCATAATATTTGTAATGCACCAACAGGTCTTTTTCAAACAGCATCAGGAAAAGCTGTAACTGTTTCTGAAGAATCCATTACTCATGCAAAGTCTCTGTGGAAGGATGAATTTAATACACCCACAGGTAATGATATACCTACTTTAACAGCTGGTCTTTTTCAGACAGCCTCAGCAAAGGCTGTAGGTGTTTCTAAAGTGTCACTTGACCATGCAAAGTCTTTGTGGAAAGACGAATCTAGTGTAGCTATAGGTAATGATATACCTCATTTAACAGCTGGGTTTTTTCAGACCGCATCAGGCAAGGATGTAACCATATCTGAGGAATCAATTACTTGTGCAAAATCTTTGTGGAAAGATGAATCTCAAATACATACAGGTCAATATATTTCTAATGCACCAGCAGGCCTTTTTCAGACAGCCTCAGGAAAGGCTGTAGGTGTTTCTAAAGCATCACTTGACCATGCAGAGTCATTGTGGAGAGACGAATCTAGTGTACCTACAGGTAATGATATACCTCATTTAACAGCTGGCCTTTTTCAGACAGCATCAGGCAAGGATGTAATTGTATCTGAAGAATCACTTAACCATGCAAAAGTTCTATGGAAAGATGACTCTTCAAATAATGATATACCAGTACTTAATTCAAAAGCAGCACTTTTCCAAAAAGCATCAGGAAAGGATGTTCCCATATCAGAAGCATCTCTTAACCATGCAAAGTCTCTGTGGAAAGATGAATCTAAACCAACAGGTCAAGATGTCTGTAATACACCAACAGGCCTCTTTCAGACAGCATCCGGTAAAGATGTAACTGTATCCAGATCATCACTTGATCATGCAAAATCTTTGTGGAAAGATGAATCTAGTGTGCTTATAGATAATCCAGTGATTTCTTTGCAAACAGGTGTTTTCTCATCTGCACCAATCAAGAATGCTACTGTTTCAAATGTACCAGTTAGTCGTCCAGAACCTTTTTGGAAGAAAGACTCTACTTCTGTCTTGGATTTCAATGCACCAGCTGATGGATCTTGCATGTTTCAAACTGCTTTAGGCAAGACTGTCAGCGTGTCAGAAACTGCTCTGCACAAAGCTAAAGGTCTGTGGGAAGACAATGACACCATTAATTCTGGTTCTGATGGTTGCCAAACATCATGTTTGTTTCAAACAGCTGCTGGAAAATCTGTTGCGGTATCTCACAAAGCATTAGCACATGCCCAAAAAGTTTTGAATGATGAACATGCTCATTTGCCAGTTATAGATAGCATGTGTCCGGTGGAATTTCAGACGGCTTCAGGAACATGTGTTGATGTCAAGCATGAGTCTTTGAATCATTTCTCAGACTTTAGTAGTGAAGACTCTAGATTGGACAGTGTTAGTTTAGTTTCAGAAAGGAAGAAAAGTGATAATGCATTTCAGACCGCTTCAGGAAATGCAGTAATAATATCTGATTCTGCTCTGACGCAGACAAAGAAAATGTTTAAAGATTTTGAAAATTTTGAAAACAATCCTCTTGAGGACAGTAGCTTGCATCATATGTCATCAGAAAATAGGGAAAACATCAAGGAAAAAACACAACACATAGAGACTATATCTAGACTAAATGAAGGGAAAGAACCTGCAAGTAATGACATATTAAGCAGGTTAAAAACGACTAGAAAGTGTTTAAAGTGGGATGAAAATGCAAATGTACAGGAAAAGAAAGGAGATTCTTCTTATTCAGTTCGGTGTTCAGAGAACCAGCATGTAATAAGAAGAAAAGTGTTAAAGTCTACACCAGAAGGTAATTTGCTAGTCATTCAAATACTGCTAATTGGTAAATAATGTATTAACAAATTATGTGAATTGTATATCACAATCAGGGATTGAAATAATTGGTCGCCAATGATGACAATATTGTTGAATAGAAAAAAAATAATGTAACAAAAAAAATAATAATAGCTTTCCTAACTTCTCATACTGGGGACCAATTGGACCCTGAACCTCTACATATTTATTCCAAGTCCTGTGCAATGCATGTTATATTACATTTTCTAAGTGTGAAAGGACATAATAAATTCATTTAAGTATTATAAAACATATTAACTTGTACATACATGTATACAACATGCCGCAATAGCTCAAAAGGTATCGTGGCAAGTCTACAAAGTTGCGGGCCATTTGGTGCCATAGGTTCGAGTCCTAGCAACGGCATGAGACAATTTGTGAGGCCGGAAAGGATTTAATTATCCCCTGCGCCAGTGCGTTAATACCTAAACTATGTATGTAACAGTCAACCTCGACATACATACAATATATCATACATCAATACATACTAGCCAGTGCCAGGTCTGCCCACTGTTTCATTTATGTAAGCGGGATTGACTACGTAGCTTTTAGGCCCCATGCATATGGTTGAGTTAAAGCACATCCTATTTATGGATGCCGTAATAGCTCAAAATGTATCTTGGCAAGTCTGCAAAGTTGCGGGCGATTCGGTGCCATAGGTTCGAGTCCCAGCAACGGCATGGGACAATGTGTGAGGCCAGAAATAATTTAATTATCCCTTGTGCCAGTGCATTAATATCTATCTATGTAACAGTCAACCTCGACATACATACAATATATAGATATTCATACATCAATACATACTAGCCAGTGCCAGGTCTGCCCATTGTTTCATGTATGTAAACGGGATCGACCGCGTAGCTTGTAGGCCCGTACATATGGTTGAATTAAAGCACATCCTATTTATGGATACCGCAATAGCTCAAAAGGTTTCGTGGCAAGTCTGCAAAGTTGCGGGCAATTTGGTGCCATAGGTTTAAATCCCAGCAACAGCATGGGACAATGTGTGAGACCAGAAAGGATTTAATTATCCCCTGCGCCAGTGTGTTAATATCTATGTAACAGTCAACCTCGACATACATACAATATATAGATATTCATACATCAATACATACATACTGTATGTATTACATACATACATTCATACATATATATATTAACAGTATTAGCTACTTCCGAAATTGCATTTACTAAATCCGAAAGGACATGATAAATTAATTTAACTGATGTATTGTAAAACAGTCATATTATTTTTAGTTACTTTCAATATTTTAAATGATTATCTGCTCAAAATTTAAGGTTTGTTGATGATATCTTTCAGCATATCACACAGATCGATGGAGTGCTACAGGAAAGCAGTTTGAGCCCCTGTACAGTGATAGTTTATCAGAAAGGTACGGTACATGTGGGCACTATACTACTTCATGTTTCATTTATGTCTATAGTCCTTCCCAGAGAGAACACCTTATTTCATGTATGGGAATTTACTACAAGTTTGTGAGCCGATTGATTTCCAAATTGCATACAAAAATAGTATTTACTTCTAAAACACTGACTTTTCTTCCTACGACCAACTAAACTAAAATTATGGGATGGACTATAGTATTAACAGTGATAAAAACAAACAAAAATGTACTCTCACCCTAGGTGCCGGTAGAAATTATTCAGGTCGAGTATTGTTTAAACAATGATCTTGTCCATTGGATGATTTTCTAGTGTATATTTTGATTTCATTTTCATTTTCTGATTTCTATGGTTAGCATATTCATAAACCAAGAAATTAAAAAACATAGTTTGCCTTCTCAGGATGGATCGCCATGTTAAATATCTGTTGGTCACGTGGTTCTCAACAAAAATGTGGGGGTTAGTGATGTTTTATAAGGACTAGTAACATGCCAAAGATATTATCCACCACCCACCATAAATATTTTTTAATTTCTACCTCTGCTATTAATACACATTGTAGTATTTACGTGAAGTGTGTGATTTATCTTATGCTTAAGGTCCAGTGAGGGCGGGATGTAGCCCAGTGGTACAGCGTTCACTCGATGCATGGTCATTTTGGGATCGATCCCCGTCAGTGGGCTCTGAGTCTTTGGACTATTTTTCATTCCAGTCAGTGCACCATGACTGGTATATCAAAGGCTGTGGTATGTACCATTCTATCTGTGGCATGGTGCATATTAAAGATCCGTTACGGCTAATCGGGAAGAGTAGGCCATGAAGTGGTAACAGCAGGTTTCCTCTCTCAATATCTGTGTGGTTCGTAACCATATGTCTGATGCCATATAACTATAAATAAAATGTGTTGAGTGCATTGTAAATAAAACATGTCTTATCTTACATGTCTTTAAGGTCCAGTGAGTACTCCCTTGAAAACATTGTGGGACAACCAGACCCTGGATCAGGTTCTTCCAGTTTCAAGACACCTTACAAGAAGTCACCATTTGTGCCAACAGCTCACAAACCCACTGACACTTCACAAGTGAAGAAGACTAAAGCACCCGTGTTTTGTCCAAAATCGGCTATCAAACATGTCCAGACTAACAGCAGAGTAGTGGGTTCAAGCCCAGTGTCATCGAAAAAACCCACCCCTATAACAGATACCTCAGTCAGACTTACAGAAAAACACCCCAGCAATGAACTGTACTCTCTTGTGGAAGCAAGGAAGAAGCAAGAGGAGATAATTATTTCCAAGAAGAAGCAGAAAGTGCGGCCATCTTGTGGAAGAATGGCTGCAATGAAGTCCAACTGTTCCAGATACAAGTACTCGGATCTTACACTGCAGACTGGCCTCTCGGTGCAAGAGGTAAAGTTTTGAGATTTATGTTATAATGCAGTAATTTGTGTGATTTGGTGTGTTAACTATTGTCTAAGGCCAAATCTGGACTTATTTTCAACTAGTAATTCTGAAAAAGAGTTCATCTTTTCTTGATGAATGTGTAATCTGGAACAAAATACTTGCATCCTATTTTGTCCAGTTTGAATCATTACCATTTATTGTGGTTGCATTAAAAAAAAATTGTTTTCAAAACATTACAAAAACAGTGTTAAATATTCAGTGTGTAGAAAGAAAATATTCAGTACTAGACAGCACTAAATAATTATATCTGTAAAATGTATATAGTAGTCATAAAAACTAATGTTTATTTTTTATTACATGGAATTTTATCTATTTTTGTTTTCCATCTGCTTTTTCTCGTCACAGCCAATGCACCGCGACTGGTATATCAAAGGCCATGGTATGTGCTATCCTGTCTGTGAGATGGTGCATATAAAAGATCCCTTGCTGCTAATCGGAAAGACTAGCCCATGAAGTGGCGACAGCGGGTTTCCTCTCTCAATATCTGTGTGGTCCTTGTCTGATGCCATATAACCATAAATAAAATGTGTTGAGTGCATCGTTAAATAAAACATTTCTTTCTTTCTTTTTTTTCAGCTGCTTAATGTGGGCATCCTTTCGTCTACCATTAATATCTCCAGCAAGACTGCCCAAGACTACAGATTCAATATGAGACATTTCTACCCAAACCTTGAGTCCCACGTTCTTGTTGGAGACGGTGCTTTCCTTGTAGCTGATGATGATGGATTTGCAGGCACCGAAGAGTTTTACAAGTCTGTTATTAGTTATACAGAGATTATTATTTGAGCTTGTGTGTCATCGTGATTTTTCAAAACGAGTCATGATTTTTGTATTGATCGAGCGAATGTAATACATAAATCCTGACATGAGTTTCATAAAATCAGTACAACACACACATGAGTGTGATAATGTCTTTATTAACCATATTACTATTGTATTATTTTTTATGAATAACAAGGGCCTTCTGAAAATGTTTCAACCACAACATAGTTTCAGATGCAGCAAAGGATCTTTTATATATGCACTTTCCCACAGACAGGAAAGCACATACCACAGCCTTTGGCCAATTGTGGTGCACTGGTTGGAATGAGAAAAAAAATATTCAGTTGAATGGATCCATCAAGGTGGTTCGATCTTATGATGGAAGCACCTCAAGCAAACACTCAACAGACTGAGCAAAATCCCGTTCCCGTGAATTTACTGATAAATGTACATAAAGCTTTTATGTTTTATGGTTAAAGTGATTACAACAATAATAATTGGAATTTCTAACTCTACCTGAAGTTCAAGACATTTAATAACATCTTTTATACCAGCTGTGGTCTTCAGTGAAATATTTTTAGTCGTTAAACGTTTAATATTTATCATATTACTAAACCTTTTATGAATCTTTGCTTCTTTCAGTTTTGTTTAATAAAAATAATCACTGGTATGTGTTTTTTTATCTCAGAGCTTTCTTGACGATTGAAGGAGTGGAGCTGTCCCTTGTGACCGATATCTGGGTCACTAACCACTATAAATGGATTGTTTGGAAGCTGGCAGCATATGAGGTGGCTTTTCCCCAGCAGTTTGGAGGAAGGTATGGCATGTGGGTCTGGTGTAAACCACAGCATTTTAATATCAAAAATTGAAGGAGAAAAAGTCTGTATTAATAGGGGCACAAAAATAAACATTGGTTGTTGGGTGTTAAAAAGGGTAAGGATATGAAAACATTATTTATATATATTTATGTAAAACCACAGTGTAAATACTTATAACAGTGATTGGTGTATTAAGTATAACATTTGTGGAATTATGAAATTAATTGTTATTATTAGTCCCCAATCGGTCCAACAGGAGGGGACTAGGTTTCCTTTCTGTCTGTCTGTCTGTCCCACATATAGTTTTCTGGATGTTTTTTAAGAAAGCCTTGAGATGTTGACCAGAAATTATGTGCATAGTATTATCATGTACTGTATCAGATCAGATTTGACTTTAATAGCAATTAACCCATTTTTGACAGAGTTATGGCCCTTGAACTTTGGAGATGTGAAATTTTGTTTATAGCTTTATCGTGTACTGTTACAGATCCAGTTTGACTTTCATGGAGATATACCTATTTTTGATGGAATTATGGCCCTTGAAAATTTGTTTTCAAGAATTTAGTTTTGCAATGCCTGAAGATATTGATATGAATTTTTTTATATACCTTTATCAAGTACTGCTCCTGATGAAATTTATCTTTTATGGCGATTTACCCACTTTTCACAGAAGTATGGCTCTTGAATTTAGGAGATAAGAAAACCATTTGAGTTTGGTAGGGGACAGTATTCTTACAATGCTTGTTAGTAATGTTTTATTTTGATTGATTTTGTTGGTCAGATTAATTTTGTACATCCAGTAGTTTTAGTGTACAGTTTTTGGATGATGTTACACTATTTATTTTCACAGATCCATCAGCCCTGACTCGGTGATGCTGCAGCTCAAGTACAGATATGACACAGAAATAGATAACTGTCACAGGTGAGAAAGTATTATCATTATTAACAAATGTAACATAATGTAACAAAATGTTTCATCTGACTGACAATTGGGTTGGGTGTAGGTCAGTGGTAGAGTGCTCGCATGAGGTGTCATGAGTCTTGAGATTGATCGCCTTCGATGGAGCCTAAGAATGTTTCTTTTTCAACCAATTCTTCATGACTGAAGCATACATTTTCCCTTAAATAGGGATTTTGAATTGTATGTAAAAGATCCCCTGCTTGGCAACGAGTTTCCTCTCTTGACCAAGTCATGAAATAAGACATGTTGTTGGAATGTTGTATTTAACGATGCACTCAACACATTTTATTTATGGTTATATGGCGTCGGACATATGGTTAAGGACCACACAGATATTGAGAGAGGAAACCATCTGTCGCCACTTCATGGGCTACACTTTTCGATTAGCAGCAAGAGATCTTTTATATACACTAATCCACAGACAGGACATGTTGGTTTCAAGAACCCTATAGCTATTAAAAACAATCATTTTTTATTTATTTTGTTGTTTTATATTATTACTGTTTTTGTCAGTGACCCGTATAAGGCCTTTGGTTGTGGTGATGTTTATTAAATTAATGCTTTTGTAAATTCATAATATAAAAGAATGACAATTGTTTTTATACCAGGTCTTGTTTGAAAAAAATAATCGAAAAGGATGATACAGCTTGTAAGAGGTTGATCCTCTGTGTGTGTGGAATTGTCACCATAATTGCAGAATCAAATGGAACAAAACAAGATGACCATTCTCAAGAGGTAAAATAATTTGTTCCATGTATTAACATAACTTGGAACTAAAAATCGTATAATATAGAGTAGTTTTAGGTAATATGATTTATGGTGTAATAATGATGATGTATTGTATACCAAAGTCTAAGTATTTTGTTTGCTGACTTCCCTGTTTCATTATTGTAATTCTAGGGCATGAACTCATTGATGGCACCATTGACAGTTGCCATAGCTGTAACATGAATTGCCATAGCAGTTTTGTCAATGGATAAACATTATTGCAATCAGTTGCATAGATAATTTTGGGTAATTATCTTTGTTGCAAAAATTACTGTTTTAATATTGCTGTAGGCAAGCTCAAAATTGCAGTAGCTGAGTATTTTGCCTTCGGCAAAAATATTTTAAAGTTGTTGTAGATAGCAAATATTTATGTTCCAGCCTGAATTCCTATTTACTGCTTTAATTGTGAATTAAACAGATGCAGCATTACTCTGTGTGCAGTAGATGGTGGTTTGAATTGAGAGTTCTTAGGACAGGTCATCTAATACAACATTTATTTTACTTTTACAGGTTTTTCTTGAGCTGACAGACGGCTGGTATTCTGTCAAGGGAAAGTTGGATGGGGCACTGTTGGAAATGGTGGAAAGAAAACAAATTGTGGTGGGACAAAAACTGTGTATTAGTGGAGCAGAACTTGGAGGTAGTGAGGAGGCCTGCTCACCCCTTGAGGTCAGCACTACAGATAACAATAGTGTTTTCTTTTGTTTTATTATCATCTCAACATTTATTATTTCAGGGTGAGGTTATCTTGAATTAGGCTTGGTAAATAAAGCCACCAACATGTGAAGTTCATCAGCTATGGTAACTTCCACATCTGCTGTGTTTTACAGATTACATAACAGATTAATTATTTTGTTTAGAAAGGTGCTTAACGTAGCTGCATACTTTAAACAAGCATCCTTCTACAATAAAAATGAGCTTGTTCTTATCCCAAAATTATTTTTATAAGGCAATATCTCAAAGTGTAACGGTGGTGGGGCATGGGTATGTGTGTTAAGTTAAAATTTGGGATCAAATGCTTTATTAAAGACAAAGGTGGTGGACCCAATTAACATATTTTTATTTACAGGTATATGGCATCGGACATATTATTAAGGACCACCCTTATAATTAGTCAGGAAAACTGCTGTTCTTTTCAATTAGCAGCAAGTAATCTTTTATGTGCACTGTCCCACAGACAGGATAAGACATAACCACATTCTGTAATTTACCAGTTGTGGAGCACTGGCTAACGTTGACCAATCCTAGATCACATAAGACAAGCACTTTACTATTGACCTACTCCTTTTAACAGTTTAGGAAATTTAAAGCACTTTAACATTTATTTTTTAGGCACCTTCATCACTGTTCTTAAAGCTGTCGATGAATTCAACTCGCCCTGCATCATGGGATAGCCGGCTGGGATACCAGCGAGATCCACGCCCCCTGTGTGTCGCAGTCTGCTCCCTTCATCCCAGTGGAGGTGTAGCTGGCTGCATTGATGCCGTTGTGCTCAGAATCTATCCAGTCATGGTGAGTCTGAATAGAGTTTTAAAATCATGTTTACTTTTCCATTTTCTTTTCTTTTTCACTTTCGTTTAAACTCATTTAAGCTGTCATTAACTGATTTTTCTTGTATATTGAATTTCTTCAGTATATGGAAAAGGTGGAGAACAGCACTCCCATCTTCCGAACAGCTGAAGCTGAAGAACGAGTTCAGCGACAGTTTGATCAGGGCAAACAGATAAAGATGGAAAAATTGTATGAAAAGATTCAGGCTCAGTTTGAACAGGAAGAAATACGAGGTAAGTCCAATCAGGCCTTTAAGAATTGAAAATTTGATTATCCATTTTATGGTCTTGCAAATACAAACGGAAATACCCATTTGATTATTGCTTAACCCATTATGGTTATAATTATGTAAACAATGACATAAACTTAATGAATTAACAAAAAAATGCATTACACAAAACTGCATGAATGAAACTATCTTTAATTTCAGAAGCCTGCAAATTATCTTAGATATAATTTAAATTATTAGGTGACCTGTGTTTGTTTATAATTTTTTTTAGAACACAGAAGATTTAGAAAAAAACTAGGAAAGCAAGATCTCAAAGGCCTTCAGTCAGGGTGTGAGATATGGGAAGCAGTGGAATCATCACTACACCCAGAGGAACTGCATGTATGAGCAACTAACATTTTCTGTGTTCATTATGTATGCTGAACAATTGCTAAATTAATGTGAATTGTCCACACACACAAATTATACTCCTAAATCTAATCTGGAACTGTATGTAACTTGTTGATTACATGCGAAATCCTTTTTACATTTAAGGTCAAGTTTTAAAATAAGGCTTAAAGAAAACGAACATCTCTAAATGTTACATGAATGTTTTACTCGGAATTTAGATATAATAAATGTTGTTACAGTTTTGTTACAGATGTTTAGATTGCTAAACTTACCATATGATGCCGCTTAAGTTTTGGTGGGGTTTATTTTTTAATAAGACCTCCCATATTTTCTGGACTGATGTTTATGAAACTTAGAGTCTAGACTCGAGACTCTAATAGAGTCTGAGACATGAACGTCATGGCAACACCATACAATGTGTATGCACGTGTCGTTGTTAAAGGTTGAGTCTGGACACTAAAAGTTTTATAAGCACAGACCCTGCACTAGCTACACCAGTGATTGTATTTAAATGATATTTATCTGTTACAGAGTTTGTTGAGTGTGGAGCAGCAGCAAATGATGGAGGAATTTCAACGCACTCGTCATGAGCAGAGACAGCAACAACTGCAGGCCGATTTCTACAAGGCTTGGGAAGAGGCACATGGAGTAAGAGGCTGTTGTTCACTGTTACATTTTCACCAGTTTACAAATCATATTTATATTTATCCCGCAATCACTATAAATAGTGGCAAAATATGATGACTAGATAAATTTCTATATTTTTGGTCACTGACCAAAAATATAGCTTTTTGAGACGAAAATATAGGTCACGTGACATAAGCTTGACTCCACTCAAGTATTTCAGTGTAGAATTTCAATAAACATATTCGTTAAATGATTTGTTGAAGTGCAGTAAATACAAATACTGTAAACCGTGAAAAATATGCGTGCGTATAAATTTTGCGTCGTTCACGTCCAACCTTATGTCACGAAATTAATATGCACGCACTATTTTCCAGTTTGAAGTTTGCTTAAAGTGATTTCTCGATTTTCTAGTAAACCATAAAGAAAAACACAAACAAAATACAGTCATAATTCATATTCATTTTACAAAAGGTAGCTCAAATTTAATAAGTTAATAACTGGTAACTAACATTCATTTACTTAAGAATGTTTTGAATTGCAAACAGATACTAGTAATTAAATTAGTCCAGCCTTTCTCCACCCTGTGGTAAAAACCAAAGTGTGTTAACAGTTAACAACTGAAGCTGTGAGTTGTGATTCTAATACAAGTGAGGTGGGTAGGGCCTAATCCCCTCTATAGACTGTACCAGGCACAATTGCTTGATGTAAGATAACAGAATATTGATTTACAGACAGTAACTTTATAACAATGTCCACTTTTTTTTTTTTTAACTGTCAACGGTTGTTCGCGAAATTTACACGTCGCGAACATGTGTTAAGGTATACATTCGCGAAAAAAACACGTCGCAATATTAATACGGTTTACAGTAACTTGTAGTTTTGCGATAACAATACGAAACTTGTATATTTATTTATGAATTAGAGCTCAAAAATGCTTTTTTAATGTGACAGAATGTAGCCAGCGTCTTACAAATAATGAAGTCATGTATTTTGCATGATGTCATACAGCAAAAGCCTTGCTAGGTAGACAATACTCGATTTGCATACACAAAACAGGAATAAATAATTATTTTCCGAATATTCCTGTAGGATTGCAGGATAAAAGAAATAACTGGTTACTGTCTTAAGATATCAGCTTTATCCTGCTCAGGTCGTATGGCGATGCAGCTCGGCAGAGCCTCGCTGCATTCGCCATTCTAACCTTTGCAGGATAAAGCTGATATCTTAAGACAGTAGCCAGTTATTCCCTATATATGGCTGGAAGAGATGTTTAATGCCAGCATACACTTTTGAACCCTCGTTTCCAGAAAACAAAACACAAAGCCCCCAGAGTATTCTTGACACACACCTGCCATTCCCCATCAGCTTTTAGCTGTGGGCTTAGTCTGACCACTTCGGGGAGTGTTCAGTAGCTACTTTCTGGCATTGTTAAAAGGCACTTGTAACCACCTACTATGTACCCCTACTACCAGCAGTCGTTAGTTAGTGCTGTGGGTCAGACCAGCTTTATATATTTTGATTATTGTGATTAATCAAATCTGTAACATTCACTGTTGAGAACCATAATACAATAAATAATGTTGTATTTGTTTTATCTTATTCAGGATGAGACAACTAGAAAGGTTACACCTGTTCAGAAGATTCGCATTGCTGGGTGTGCCAGAAGAGACATTGATTCTAAAATAAGTAAGACATTATTTTAAGTAGTAACCACTTTAGATATTTCATTAAAAAAAAATGCTGGGCCCTAACTGGCTTAACATAAAATAGGGGTGAGAGTAAGGAGGAAGATAAATGGGGGACTTCTAAACCAAAAAGGGCACTTGTTTGTATTTTTCTGCATTAATGGCTAAGAGCTGAAATCTACCAACATGGCCCAAGAATTAATTATCCTATCCTGTATTTTACAGGACACGTTTGGCAGTTAAGGATAACAATGCACAATTAACAACACTTTGACAAGCTTATAAACAGTACTGGATTTGTGTACCACATCAAAAATATATTAAATTTGAAAGGAATATTTTATTAACATATTTTTTGTTTAAAAGCATGTTGTCATTAACCAGACACACACAATATCCCTAGAGTACTGTTGTACATTCATTAAAATATTGTTGATGGGCAACATCTCCATAACATTTACTCTATAGATATAATATATAGTTAAAACCACTATTGGAAATTTTTGATGGCTGTTTGGACTGGTTTAAAAAAAAAAAAAAAGGTTTATTTATATAATTTTAAAAAGTATTCAACTTGCATAAAAGTTGCATTTTTGCTGAAATCTAGTTTTTGAATTGACATATTACCAATATCACATTTATTTTAGCTACTATAGTGACAATCTGGAGGCCAACCTCAGACTGGATGGACATAAAGGAAGGAAAACGATACAAGTTCTTTGGCCTTGTTGCTTCATCTCCAAAGTAAGTAAATATTGCCATGTTTAGGGGGGGTGGGGGCAGAGACATAGCTCAGTGGTAAAGCTCTCACTTGATGCACAGTCAGTTTAGGATCGATCCTGTCAGTGGACCCATTGGGCTATTTCTCTCTCCAACCAGTGCACCACGACTGATATATCAAAAGGCGTGGTATGTACTACCATTGTCTGGGATGGTGCATATAAAAGATCCCTTGTTGTTGATCGGAAAGAGTAGCCCATGAACTGGTGACAGTGGGTTTGTTCTTTCAATATCTGTGTGGTCCTTAACCATATGTCTGACGCCATATAACCATACATAAAATGTGTTGATTGTGTCATTAAATAAAACATTTCCATTTCCATATTTAAAGTATTGATTACCTAACAATTAAACTACTGTAAATTTTATTTTTACGTTTCACGTTGTGATATTTTGTCACTTTAAAAATAAAATATTCCATAACAATAGCAGTGTGTATTTTTGTTGATAATATAATTGACAATTAAATAGAAATAAATTGGTTGCAAACACTAAAAATATTCCCAGATCTAAATGTTGAGTGGCTGTTTATTTTAGGACACGATTAGTAAGTCACAGTGTTCATCTGACTGCATCACGTCAGAGTTGCATCAAAGAACTACCTATAGATGAAAATTATCTTGATCTTGTGTACGAACCTAGAGAGGTAACTAATATACAATTATTATAGTGTTAATAAAAGATATATATATATGCAATTTTTTTATTATTCCACAAGTTTATTGGGCCAAAAATACTTTAGTCTCTTGGTATGTTTTTGCACACAATAAATAGGAAGCCAAAACAATGTATAAAGCATTCTTACAAACCCGTGTCTTCATTTTAATTATCATTCCAGCCAGTGCTTCACAGCTGGTGTAACAAAGGCCGTGGTATGTACTATCCTGTCTGTGGGATGGTGCATATAAAAGATCCCATGCTGCTCATTGAAAAGAGTAGTCTATGAAGTGGCGACAGTGGGTTTCATCTCTCAATATCTGTGTGGTCCTTAACCATATGTCTGATGCCATATAATCATATATAAAATGTGTTGAGTGTGTTATTAAATAAAACATTTCCTTTCTTCTTCATTCATTTTAATAAGGTATTCAAAGTGTATGCATACCAAAATATATGGAAATGTGAAAGAGGAGATGTGCTGCTTCGACATGTACTATTTTACTACCATTAGCAATATTGAGTTTTTTGTGTTCCCACGGGTAGATAAAATAAAAAATGTGTGTAATGATAGGAACTACTAGTTTACTTATCTGACTAGAACATAACATTATTTTCCCAGGTTTGGAAGATAAGAGATTTACGATGTCGGACTCCACCAAATAAAGAGTTTGATTTTGTTGGGATTACAGTGGATATTTCCTCTAACAGGTACTTAAGCACAGACACAGACCTATTAATGTATTAACTTGTAATATTTAATAAGTATAGAGTGGACCGTTTTTTTTTATTTTTTAGTTATACTCATTGTTACACAAATGGCATTTTTGCATTTGAAATGCTGCAATAGTATCCTATTTTCTTTTAACATTACCGATCCTCAAACAAAGTGCAATTTCCCCCCCACGGAGTGGTCTGGTCGAACATCCCTAAAGCCAATGGAATGGCCTAAATTCTTCTACTGTATACTGCTCTCTAGTTCCGGTCACATGACTGTATCTTCCTTCTTTTCCACTTCGCTTTACGGTCTGGACGTGTTTTCCTTGGCTCTGCTTGAGTCAACCTGGTTTTGGGTTTTTTCTTGCCTTTGGTTTTCGTGTTTTTTTTATATCATGATACTATGTGCCTTATTCTAATAAGCTTTCGTTAGCTTATTCTCCGTTTCGCGTTATTCATTTTTCTTTAGAATAGTGTTTGTGAAATGTTCGTTCTTGTTGAACGAGACGGTCGCCATTTTTTATAATGAAATGTCGGCTGGTTTTTTCTTGGTTACATATTTTTTTTATGTACCGTATTGTTTAATAAGCTCCGAGCTTATTTTATCGTGTCGCGTTTTACGCGTATCGTAATTACTTATCGTTTTTAATTAAACGTATTGTTGTCTTTTGACCGTTGAGCGTCTTGTCAGACGCCATTTGCAAAGATGGCGGTATCTTGTTAAGTTACCGTTTATGTTATCGCGTTGTTTGTTTTTTTATTTTATAGAAACTACTACAATGTCAGACATATCTACTCCGCGGATCGTTAGATCCTGCCTTAGATGCAAGAAGTTCATGGCGGGAGATGACCCGCACGAACTTTGCCCGGGATGTCGTGTGCCTTGTGATCTCTCGTCACGCTGTGACATTTGTTCATCACTTCCAGATGACCGCTTTCAAGCTTACCTTAAGGTGGTTACTGGCCGGTCTAAGAAAGCTGAGACGTCTTCGATGGTCGAGTCCGTGGCGGACGTCTTACGTTCCTTAATGCCGACGATGCTGAAAGAAACGATGTCATCTTTTACAAAACCGGCGGAACCGGGGTCAGGGCCGGTTCCAGTATCTACCGGGGCGGATCGGGAT